>SNQJ01S0131596.1:7666-25786 GCA_010110895.2 Picea sitchensis | reverse complement strand
TGTGTGTGTAGGAAGGTAATACTGACATTACTCAACATCACAACACAATGATGAAAAAAACGCATTCAACTCATGCAACAACAACATAACGACCTAACATAACAACACATCAAACACCTGGAAGCAATGTACGACATTCAATTGACGAAGATAAGATTGACTACATGCCTGTCCTACCCTGCAATGGTTAGGACCTCCAGGACACATAAGAAACGCTCAAGCCTAGGCTCCCATCGATTTTGACCATTTAAGGTCTCAAGGCTGGCGGTTGTTCTGAGGAACAAGGAGGTGTCTACATCCCACCCGACACAAGCAGACGAAGCCTACTAAGCTAAGGACAATCATCCTAACAACCCAATGCACCCAAAATTAATTACATAAGTAACTAGAACCCTTACAGTGAGCAAAATCAAACACATTGAACGTTTACAAACCAAGTACAAACATAAATAATAATAACCAACAACACCCTTGACGGGAAGCGCAACTAAAAATGACTTTTTCAACAACCCAACCATTAATCAAGGCTAAATGGTCAGTATCTATGTTTAAAAATGGCATTAATTACAGATCAATTAACCAGTCTAAATTCCCTTAGTCAACGAGTTACCCCCCGAACTTAACATGAATTATGACTCAATTTTGTGGGTCCGAGTTACCAATTAGGTGATATCTGTAAATCCAACTAACATCAATTACATGTCTAGTTTACAGCTAGTCACCTATTGCAATTCTAATTTAACCTTAAAAAGCGAAACAAGTTAGTCAGTCTAAATCACGACTACTCAACAATTGTACAATCATTAAATGCAACTTAAATTGAGCGGGTCTATATTACCATCTGGTCTTCCATGTACCCTAAAACTTTAACCTTAAGTGTGAATCATATTATCTAGTCTACTTAAGTCCATATTTACAATCCACCTTAATATTAAAACAAGTCTAGCATACAACTTCGATACATATCTCAATAATTATAAGACTAAACTATGGTTTAATACGAGTCTAACTTATAATTTAGTTACCAGTCGAAGTTGGATGCAAGGCAAACACAAGGATAAGGTGTTAGTTAAATAAAAGTCTGAAATGCTCACTGAATACAAGTCTATATTAACTAGAGAAAGAAATACAACCTAATTTAACAACTTAACAGTACATAACGATATTAACTAGACTAATATGTATATCATTATTAATGTAACCCCCTTCCATAGTATTACTTACATCATGCAAGTTCATCACATATAAGAATATGCTGGAGATTAATTGTAATTGGGGTCTCAATTATACAAGTGGTTGTTGTCCAAAAATGAGTGTCATTCAAAGCAAATTTTAATGTTGTTCTGCGATTATAAAAAAAACCATTTCTACTCTATTCATTGCAATTTGACTGTTATCTTCCAGTTTAAGATTAAATTCCATTCAGAGCCAATCAATGCATTTGATTGCCATTATTAAATGATAGCCAAGAACAATAATTGTTATTGCCGAAAAATAAAAGAGATGTCCAAGAACATTAATGCCAATTAAAATCGTTGTCAGGTGAAAAGAAAAACGGATGGGTAACAGATAGTCATTTTCAAGGCAATTAGCAGTGTTCATCAAAAATAAAATTGCAGTCTTCAAGGCAAATTCGCCGGGCAATACAATGATATTGTATCCTTTAGAAAAAGGGCAATCGTTGGCAATGGGGGTAGCCCAATTTTTTTTTTCTTTAAGACAAAAAATGTGGTTATAAAATAGTAACTCAGTCAATCAGTTTAGGCAAAAATCGTGGGTGTTTGGTCAACAATATCAGTCACGTTTTGAAGGGAAACATTTCATTCCTCCATAAATTAATTTCTTTAATTAATTAATTATTTTTATTTCCCTCACCCACCTAGAGTTACTCCTAGAATCACTCCTAGGTGTCCCCAAATTCTCTTACTGGTTGTAATGGCTTTCCCCATTATTAAATTGTTAATTCAATTTAAATTAGAAATCTCCTAAATGGTATATACTTTACTAAGTTTGACTTTCTGCTTTGTCCCTTATATTCCCTTTTTCCATTTTTATGTTTACCTATTTTCCTAGTTTCCTAATATTTTATATTTTCCCTCTTTCCTCTTTTTAATTAGAACTCAAAAAGGCAGGTGTGGAAATTAACCCTTTTTCCCTTTTCTCATTTAATTAGTATATTTTAAATTATAAAAAATAATAAAACAATTAATTCCCTTTTTTTATTTTATTTCAACACATTTTTTTTTTCTTGAATAAATTAAATTTCTTACTCCCTCCGTGTTACAAGATTTAATGAAGATCATACTCTTTATTTATTTTATTTTTAATTTTATTTTATATATAATTTTATTTTATTTTAATAAAAAGGATAAAATTTTACCACTAGCATGATTTAGACCTAGACCTTAATTTTTGTGATGGGTGACATTTTATTAGGGAAAATGTTTTTAAAAATTATTATCACATTGTTCATCTTAAGGCTGTCTAGGTTCATTCATTTATCAAAACAACAGGGCGTGCCCTTCAGGATGCACTATGTGCTCCAAGGGTTCCACTCGCCTCATATGTTCCCTTGCATGACGTGCCCTTCAGGATGCACTATGTTCTCCAAGGGTGCCACTCGCCTCTTTCCATTTTTCTTGCGTGACGTGCCCTTCAGGATGCACCACGTGCTGCAAGGGTGTCACTCGCCTCTTGACTGAATTGGTAGACATAAAAAAACCCTGGATTCAATACTCCACCAGGTGAACTTGTGGGAGACTAAGGGCCTCTAAGGAATAAGGCCCCCGCCTTATTGTGCGCCCCTTAGAATCATCATGAGTGACTTTCGTAGTCTGCCCTCACGGCATCGTGGGTCCTCTTAAACTAGGTAATTGTTAACCTACAATTCGAGCCACGGTGGGAGTGCTAGTAGGTTGTGGCAGGGTTGTTGTCCACACCTCTCCCTCAACATCTATGGTATTCATGCGTGACCCCTTTAATCCACATGTGAGTCTGGTCGACAAGGTATCATTAGCCTACATCATCAACAAATAATGTCAGAATATATCCATATCATATCATCTAATCAGATGCACTAATATCACAACAAAACAATCCAACCCCAATGGTACACTCCCTGACTTGACCTAGAGTCCAATGGGTTCCATTGATGCCTCTGCATCCTCGAGGTCCAAAATCCTGCACACTTAGTAAAATGAGTCAATAACACCTGTCTATGTCAATGTAGTAAAACAACATGTCATCAAACCATAACGCCTCATAATCAAAATCAAAAGTTTTAATAGCATAATAATCTGTATCACTTGCAAGCAAGTGTCCTCAAAGAATAAGTTCGCTCAGTGCGCTAGAGCGGGATGTTACATACACCCCCTCTTGGTCTAAAATTCATCCCGAAGTTTCACAGTATATATGACGAAATAAAGTGTATCACAGTATCATATGTCTATCTATCAAACAAAAAAGGAAATTGCTAGCGCATATGATATGCATTCTCCCAGGTCACCGAGTGCAGACTACAATTGTCCCACCGAACCTTGACCTGCTCTATCGTTCGATGTTGTACCTGTCAAACACGATGGTCCAAGATGTAGATAGGCTCAGCCATGAGAACCCCCTCGTCTGACACCTCCAAGGAGCTCATGTCAATAACATGTTTAGGATCACTAATATAATGTCTCAAAACAGATACATGAAAAACATCGTGCATGCACCTCAAAGAATCAGGCAAGGCCAGTTGATAGGCCACGGGCCCCTTTCTCTCCACAATCTTGAAAGGTCCCATGAACCTAGGAGAGATTTTAGCTCCTTTCCCAAACTTGATAGAACTCTTATGCGAATTAACCCGCAAGAAGACTCGATCGTCGACCTTGTAACTACAGTCGACACAGTGCGCATTGGCATAACTTTTCTATCGATTATGCGCTTCTTTAATCCTTTGTCTTATTGTTTTCATTTTCTCTTCCATTTCTTGGATCACTTTTGGTCCCACCAGGACCCTATCCTCAAGCCAATCCCAACTCAAGGGCATCTGACATGGTCTCCCGTAAAGAAACTCAAAAGGCGCCATCTTAATGGTGCCCTGGTAATTGTTGTTGTAGGCAAACTCCACTAGTGGCAAGATATCTTCCCAATGTTTTTGTTGGTCCATCACATACATGAGCAACATGTCGTCCAAGGTTTGGTTCATTTGTTCAGTCTACCCATCAGTCTCCGGGTGATACACAGTACTAAAGTTAAGTTGGGTTCCCAAGGCCTCTTTGAAACTCATCCAAAATCGTCCAGTAAACACTGATCCTCGATCGGATATAATCCTCTTAGGCATGCCATGCAGCCTCACAATCTCACTGACGAAAACTATAGCTATGTCAGGTGCTTGATACATCGTAAGCATAGGAATAAAGTGATCACTCTTCATTAGGGTGTCTACTACCACGAAAATTGAGTCATGTCTCCTTGCCGTCAGTGGAAATCCAACAATAAAATCCATCGAAATAACCTCCCATTTCGATAATGGAATAGTGTGCGGTTTTAGTAATCCTACTGGTTGTCTATGTTCAGCCTTTACCTGCTGACATTATAGACATCTGGCCACATAGTTGACTATGTCTTCCTTCATTCCCTACTAGAAGAATAAGGGTTTAAGGTCTGCCCTCATCTTCATGACTACCGGGTGAGCCATGTAAATTGCTCTATGAGCCTCGCTTAGGATCAACATCCTCAACTCATGGTTCAAAGGTATGTAGATCCAATTTTTAAACCTTAATAAACCATCGCTATCAAATGAAAATCCTTCAAATCGTGGTACCATCATTGTGTTTTGTCCGATAAAACCCTCGACCTCTTCGTACCAGTCGTTGTCACGCTGCAAAGTTAGAATATTTTCATGTAGATTCGTCTGAAGAGGTAGCACCGAAAAGATGCGTGGACTCTGACTCAATGCATTCGCCACTCGGTTCATTGTTCCTTTTATGTAAGTAATCTCGAAGTCGTACTCACTAAGAAATTCCGACCAACGTCATTGTCACGCGTTCAGGTCACTTTACGTAAAGTTGTGTTGTAGTCCATAGTAGTCAGTCTTTAGTTCAAATTTGTGTCCAATAAGGTAGTGTATCCAAACCTTCAAGGCATATATGATGGCTAACAACTCCAAATCATGTGTCGCATAGTTCTCCTCCAGCCTTCTCAGTTTCCTCGAAATGTAAGCGATCACTCGTTCGTCTTGCATCAAGACTCCACCTAAGACTTCCTTGGATGCGCCAGTGCATACCAAGAAGTCTATGTCCATGTCTAGGACCTTTAGTATCAGTTCTGTTGTCAACAACTCCTTGATCCTCCGAAATGCTTCCACGCATTTCTTGGTCCAAACAAACTTCTTGTTTTTCTTATGCAATTCTGTAATCGGATTTGCTATCTTCAAAAACCCCTCGACGAATCGTTGATAGTATCCTACTAAACCCATGAAGCTACGCACTTCCGGGACATTCGTTAGTGTAGGCCATTCCATAATGGCATCGACCTTTGCTGGATCCACAGTGATACCTTCACTGGAGATGACGTTCCCTAAGTAGTGGATCTTCGATTGATAGAAAGAGCATTTGGATAACTTCCCATACAATTTGTTCTCTCGCAAACACTATAGTACGGAGCGCAAGTGCTCATCATGCTCCTCCATCATCCAAGAGTAAATCAAAATATCGTCAATGAATACTTGGACGAACTTGTCCAAGTACTCGCGGAACACCCCATTCATCAAACTCATAAATACCCCTGGGGCATTTTTTAGTCCAAATGGTAAAATAGTAAACTCGTAATGTCCAAATCTCGTCTTGAAGGTGGTCTTAGGGATTTCATCTTCCTTAATCCGTAACTAGTGATACCCTGATCGCAAATAAATCTTTGAGAACATCGTCGCGCCCTTCATTTGATCGAATAGATCATCAATCCTCGGCCATGGATACTGCTTCTTGATCATGGCCTTGTTCAATTAATGGTAGTCAATGCAAAGCCTCGACGACCCATCCTTCTTTCGTATGAAAATAACCGGTGCACCCCACGATGACACACTAGGACGTATCAATCCCAAGTCCAACAACTCCTTCAGTTGCATTCTCAACTCCTGTAACTCCGGGGTTGACATCCGATAAGGCATTCTAGCTATCGGTTGTGTTCCCAGTTTTAGGTCTATAGTAAACTCCAATTCCCTCTCCGGCAGAATCCCAGGTAACTCCACTGAAAATACGTCTGCAAACTCTCTCACCACTGGAAGGTGTTGTAAACCTTCCGCTAATCCCTTCTTGTTTAATGCAAGGATCGCATAAATCTTGCACCCCTTGTGCATGCTCTTCTGTAGCTGTAAGAAAGAGATGAAGCTCAGGGAAACTCCCTGGTTCCATCCTACCATAACATGTATCTGTCCCTCATCATCGACCAAGCTCAACCATTTTGTCTTACAGTTGAGTATCGCCTCATGCGATTCCAACCAGTCCATACCAATTATGACATCATAAGATACTAAGATCATGACGTACAGGTTGGCCCTTGTGACACACTCTCCCAGGTTAAGGATACAACTTGTAACCTTTCCTCCAACCTTTGTTTTGGCTCCTGAGGCCATATCTATGAAGCTAAAATCATCCTATTCGACTGCATTTACCTTAATCCTTTTTAGCGCTACATTGGAAATGAAACTCTCGGTAGCATCGGGATCTATCAAAATAATAAGGGTCTGTTCAGCAACAGTACCTATCGTCTTGAGCACAATCGACTAATTCTTTTCCTGGTGGTTATGTGCCGCTGCATGAATCCGATGGGCCTTGCCCATATCTACCACGGTAGTGGGTCCGACTGATCTGAACGCTCTAGTCATATCCACCGGGTAGTCGCGTTGGTAGTGTGGCTCCCCACACGTCCAACACCCTTTCTTCGACCCAGTAGTACTGGTACGCAAAGTAGAAGATGATGGCTCACCACCCTGGAATCCTGGTCTATTCTATTGAACAGGCCTAAACCGATGTTGTTGCGGTCAACACTGCTACTGATGTTGTGGTCCTCGATAAGGTGTCCATTGCTGAAGAGTCGGTCGCCGAGGTGTAGTGGAAGTGGATCCCGTATGGAAGCCACAATATCCCAGCGTATCTCTGGCTGGTGTCTGATGTTGTTGTGCTCCAGAAGACACCTACCCTACTAGTCTCACTAGAGTCTTGGTCTGACCCCCGCTGATAAGCTCCTCCTTTGCTATGAGGGCCTTTTGGACGGCACCATGCAAGGTTTGAGGCATCAAAATCATGACCTTTTCATGTATGCTGCCATTAAGGCCGAACATGAACCTATTGACCTTAATTTTCTTAGTGTTAAGATGTGGAGCATATCAGAGCAGCTCCATAAAAAGGGCCTCGTACTCGAGCACCGTAAGACTGCCCTGTCGTAGGGAGTTGAACTCATTGAGCTCATGCTCAATGAATTCCTTTGAAAGGTACCTCTCTCGAAACCGTTCCTCGAACAGTTCCCATGACACGTCTTCGACGACCACGTTCAGTTATGGTAGGAGCATCTTCCACCATAGAAGAGTGCTCCCCTTTAGCGGAAATACTACCATGCGGACCTTCATGTTGGAGGTATAATCGCGAAGTGAAAATCAAATCACCATATTCTCCAACCATGCCTCGACGACTGTGTCGTCTCGGGCACCAAAGAACTCGGGAAATTTTACCTTCTCGAGTTCATGGTGAATGCTACCAATACCGATCGGAGTGCGTGGTGGAACCTCAGGGGTGTCGGTGCCCTGGCCTCATCTCTGTCCAAATGGTTGATCAGTGCCTTAGACATGTGTTGAAAAGATCTCATCATTCTGACCACATCATCAACTGCTATCTGCTCCTGCTCGACAACCTGTTCATCTCCCTGGGGGTTAGACCCCTCAGGCATGGATGCTACTAGAGGCGTCGTGCCTCCTCCCCTAGCACCCTGTCATCTGCCTCCACGACATCCTCTAACCATGATTAACTGCATGAATACAGGTCAACTCAATTAGCAACATTATAATCAAATCATATCAACGAAAGTCGTAGCGATCCCAAGTCGCCGGTTGAACCCGCTCTGATACCACATGAAACATCCCCTCTGGTACGACTCCTATGAAGTACATCTGGTAAAAGCACCCTTAATTATTATTAATTTTTTTTTTTTGTGTGTAGGAAGGTAATATCGACATTACTCAACATCACAACACGACGTCGAATAAAATGCATTCAACTCATGCAACAACAACATAACGACCTAACATAAAAGAACATTAGGCACTAGAAGCAATGTACGACATTCAACCGACGAAGATAAGAATGACTACCCGCCCGTCCTACCCTGCAATGGTTAGGACCTCCAGGACACATAAGAAATGCTCAAGCCCAGGTTCCCATCGATTTTGACCATTTAATGTCTCAAGGCTGGCGACTGCTCTGAGGAACAAGGAGGTGTCTACATCCCACCCGACATAAGCATACCAAGCCTACTAAGCTAAGGACAATCATCCTAAGAACCCAACGCACCCAAAATTAATTAAACAAGTAACTAGAACCCTTACAATGAGCAAAACCAAACACATTGAACGTTTACAAACCAAGTACAAACATAAATAATAATAACCAAAAACACCCTCGACGGGAAGCACAACTAAAAATGACTTTTTCAACAACCCAACCATTAATCAAGGCTAAATGGTCAGTATCTATGTTTAAAAATGGCATTAATTATAGATCAATTAACCAGTCTAAATTCCCTTAGTCAACGAGTTACCCCTCGAACTTAACATGAATTACGACTCAATTTTGCGGGTCCGAGTTACCAATTAGGTGATATATGTAAATCCAACTAATATCAATTACATGTCTAGTTTAGCAAGTCTAGTTTACAGCTAGTCACCTATTGCAATTCTAATTTAACCTTAAAAAGAGAAACAAGTTAGTCAGTCTAAATCACGACTAGTCAAAAATTGTACAATTGTTAAATGAAACTTAAATTGAACAGGTCTATATTACCATATGGTCTTCCATGTACCCTAAAATTTTAACCTTAAGTGTGAATCATTTTATCTAGTCTACTTAAGTCCATATTTACAATCCACCTTAATAATAAAACAAGTCTAGCATACAACTTCGATACATATCTCAATAATTATAAGACTAAACTATGGTTTAATACGAGTCTAACTTATAATTTAGTTACTAGTCGAAGTTGGACGCAAGACAAAGACAAGGCTAAGGTGTAAGTTAAATACAAGTCTGAAATGCTCACTGAATACAAGTCTATATTATGAAAGAAATACAACCTAATTTAACAACTTAACAGTACATAACGATATTAACTAGATTGATATGTATATCATTATTAATGTAACCCCCTTCTATAGTATTACTTACATCATGCAAGTGCATCACATATAAGAATCTACTAGCGATTAATTGTAATTGGGGTCTCAATTATACAAGTGGTTGTTGTCCAAAAATGAGTGCCATTCGAAGAAAATTTTAATGTTGTTCTGCGGTTATAAACAAAACCATTTCTACTCTATTAATTGCAATTTGACTGCTATCTTGCGGTTTAAGATTAAATTCCATTTAGATCCAATAAATGCATTTGATTTCCATTATTAAATGCTAACCAAGAACAATAATTGTTATTGCCGAAAAAATAACAGAGTTGTCTAGAACATTAATGCCAATTAAAATCGTTGTCAGGTGAAAAGAAAAACGCATGGGTAACAGATAGTTGTTTTCAAGGCAATTAGCAGTCTTCAAGGCAAATTCACCAGGTAATACAATGATATTGCAACCTTTAGAAAAAGGGCAATCAATGGCAATGAGGGTAGCCCAAATTTAATTTTTTTTTAAGCCAGAAATCATGGTTATAAAATAGTAACTCAGTCAATCAGTTTAGGCAAAAATTTTGGGCATTTGGTCAACAATCTCAGACATGTTTTGAAGGGAAAAATTTCGTGGGCCTTCAACAGTAAAACGAAAACAAGTTTTTAAAGGAAAAATGGGTCGATTCACAACAATAAATTGGATGAATTGAAAACCTAAAAACATGGGTGTATTCAGCAAGCTCAAGAAAACGTTTTAAAGCCAAAAATCATGGGTAAATATGGCCAGCTCAGGCAACGTTTCAAGCGAAAAATTCGTGGGTAAATATGGCCAGCTTAGGAAAAGTTTCAAGCCAAAAATTTGTGGGTAAATACGGCCATCTCATGCAACATTTCAAGCCAAACATTCATGGGTAAATACGGCCAGCTCAGGCAAATGTTTTAAAGGCAAAATCGTGGGTAATTACAACAAGTCAATCATGTTTTTAAAAGGCAAATCCTTGTGCTACATATCGGCAAGACGCAGGCTACCCTTTTAATGGAAAAATGAAGTCTTTAAGTAGTAAACACAGTCACAATTAATTTGCAAATCACCAGGCAACAAGGCATCAATTAGTAGTAAATGTTTTTTTGTAAAACATAGTCTTCTTCAAGGGGAAAATCACCCCAAAAGAAAAAACGAAATGCAAACTTGAGACAGGCGAAATTTCCAGGTAGCAACGGTAATCAAACAGAAAATCTTAAGTGCAAGACACAGTCTTCTTCAAGGGGAAAATCACCCCAAAAGTAAAAATGAAATGCAAACTTGAGAGGGATAAATAAACCGAGGTTTCCTCCTTTCACTGCCATGATGCCAATGCCAACACATATAGGAAAACAAAAACATTTTTGTCTTTCTTACCAGGGTACCAAATGTAAAATGCAGATAGATAATTTAATTGTTTTTCCATTGCCAGAATACCAATCCCAAAAATGCAGGCATGAATCAACTCATTTTCCATTGCCAGAATATCAATACAAAAATGTAGACATGAATCAACTCGTTTTTCCATTGCCAGAATGCAAATACAAATACAAACATGAATCAACTCGTTTTCCATTGCCAGATTACCAATACAAAAATGTAGACATGAATCAACTCGTTTTTCCATTGCCAGAATACAAATAAAAAAATGCAGACAACAGTAAGAGAACCAAAAGGATCCAATGGGAAGGGCCATGGAATGACTGTAGGGGTTCTATTATTCAAGGCATAGAGAAAACCAACCAGGCCACCAGATAATCCACACACAGAGGTTGTTGCCAAATGGCGGAATCAACAATCAGCCAGGGAAAAACATCAAGGGTAGCCGGTTAACAGGTTTTTCCTTCGCTCATCATCCTCACACAAAAAAGCAGGGTGTTGAGATCCTTAGGTCTTTTAACGCTAAGGTGACGACCATAGATCAGGATCCTGGCCGACTGCTCAGGCGAGGACTGGTGAGATAGAGATGAAGGCTAAACAACCACGAAGGTCACAATCAACATAGCAAGGTGGTCAAGACGTGTGGGGAAATGAAGCCATGGGAGTCGGTTTATCATCGAGATAGGATAAGAAAATTTTAGATAACCATCTAGACAATCAGTTCACTTACCCAAGTAAAAATGTAGATTCAAACATAAGTTCTAAAACAATTTACCATACAAAATGAAGAAAGCATATTGTTGCCTCTTTGGAGTGGACGCCTCGCGTGCTCCTTGCAACTCCCGCGTGTCGATTGGTGAGACTTCACCCGTACCTCCCAACTAATGTTAGGGGTACTCTTCTTCCCCCTTAGCCCCCCGAACTGCAAAGGGGCCACACACTCACTATCAAGAGATTTTGACTAGCTCCTAGCTCGCCTCGCAAGGCCGAGCTACCACTCCTCACCGAGCTGGGTATCCCAATTCCCACAAGTTAAGTCAGTCAAGTAGATATTTCTGCAACATAACGTTACAAAAAATAGAAGATATCCAACCTCCATCTCCTCCCTTCATTATATAGAGTTTTGTGGTTCCTTACTTTCCTAAAATCTCGTTTAATTAAGTTTTTTTTAATTTAAATCCTAAAAATTCCTCCCCGTACAAGTGTCACCCATCCCTTTCATTCCTCCATAAATTAATTTCTTTAATTAATTAATTATCTTTATTTTCCTCACCCACCTAGAGTTACTCTTAGAATCACTCCTAGGTGTCCCCAAATTCTCTTACAGGTTTTAATGGCTTTCTCCATTATTAAATTGCTAATTCAGCTTAAATTAGAAAGCTCTTAAATGGTAGATACATTACTAAGTTTGACTTTTTCTTTTTTCCCTTATGTTCCCTTTTTCCATTTTTATGTTTACCTCTTTTCCTAGTTTCCTAATATTTTAGATTTTTCCTCTTTCCTCTTTTTAATTAAAACTCAAAAAGGCAGCTCTGGAAATTAACCATTTTTCCCTTTTCTCATTTAATTAGTATAATTTAAATTATAAAAAATAATAAAACAATTGATTCCCTTTTTTTTTTTTATTCCAACACATTTTTTTTTCTTGAATAAATTAAATTTCTTACTCCCTCCATGTTACAAGATTTAATGAAGATCATACTCTTTATTTATTTTGTTTTTAATTTAATTATATATATAATTTATTTATTTTTTAATAAAAAGAATAAAATTTTACCACTAGCATGATTTAGACCTAGACCTTAATTTACGTGATGGGCAACATTTTATTAGGGAAAATGTTTTTCAAAATTCTTATCACATTGTTCATCCTAAGGCCATCTAGGTTCATTCATTTATCAAAACAATGTGATGTGCCCTTCAAGACAGACTAGGTGCTCCAAGGGTGCCACTTGCCTCATATGTTCCCTTGCGCGACATGCCCTTCAGGACGCACTACGTGCTCCAAGGGTGCCACTCTCCTCTTTCCATTTTTCTTGCGTGACGTGCCCTTCAGGATGCACCACATGCTCCAAGGGTGTCACTCACCTCTTGACTGACTTGGTAGATATGAAAAACCCTTGGAGTCAATACTCCACCAAGTGAACTTGTGGGAGACTAAGGACCTCTAAGGAATAAGACCCTCGCCTTATTGTGCGCCCCTTAGAATCATCGTGAGCGACTGTTGCAGTCTTCCCTCACGGCATCGTGGGTCCTCTCGAACTAGGTAATCGTTAACCTACAGTTCGAGCCACTGCGGNCAACACATTTTTTTTTCTTGAATAAATTAAATTTCTTACTCCCTCCATGTTACAAGATTTAATGAAGATCATACTCTTTATTTATTTTGTTTTTAATTTAATTATATATATAATTTATTTATTTTTTAATAAAAAGAATAAAATTTTACCACTAGCATGATTTAGACCTAGACCTTAATTTACGTGATGGGCAACATTTTATTAGGGAAAATGTTTTTCAAAATTCTTATCACATTGTTCATCCTAAGGCCATCTAGGTTCATTCATTTATCAAAACAATGTGATGTGCCCTTCAAGACAGACTAGGTGCTCCAAGGGTGCCACTTGCCTCATATGTTCCCTTGCGCGACATGCCCTTCAGGACGCACTACGTGCTCCAAGGGTGCCACTCTCCTCTTTCCATTTTTCTTGCGTGACGTGCCCTTCAGGATGCACCACATGCTCCAAGGGTGTCACTCACCTCTTGACTGACTTGGTAGATATGAAAAACCCTTGGAGTCAATACTCCACCAAGTGAACTTGTGGGAGACTAAGGACCTCTAAGGAATAAGACCCTCGCCTTATTGTGCGCCCCTTAGAATCATCGTGAGCGACTGTTGCAGTCTTCCCTCACGGCATCGTGGGTCCTCTCGAACTAGGTAATCGTTAACCTACAGTTCGAGCCACTGCGGGAGTGCTAGTAGGTTGTGGTAGGGCTACTATCCACACCTCTCCCTCAACATCTATGGTAGTCATGTGTGACCCCTTTACTCCACTTGTCAGTCTGGTCGGCAAGCTATCGTCAACCTGCATCATCAACAAATCATGTCAAAATATATCCATATCATATCATCTAATCAGATGCACTAATAACACAGCAAAACAATCCAACCCCAATAGTACACTCCCTGACTCGACCCAGATTCCAAGGGGTTCCATCAATGCCTCTGCATCCTCGAGGTCCAAAATCATGCACACTCAGTAAACCAAGTCAATAGCACCTGTCTATGTCAATGCAGTAAAAAAACATGTCATCAACCCATAACACCTCATAATCAAAATCAAAAGTTTTAATAGCATAATAATTGGGATCACTTGTGAGCAACTGTCCTCAAAGAATAAGTTCGCTCAGTGCGCTAGAGTGGGATGTTACATACACCCCCTCTTGGTCTAAAATTTGTCCCGAAGTTTCACAGTATATATGCCGAAATAAAGTGTATCACAGTATCATATGTCTATCTATCAAACAAAAATGGAAACTGCTGGCGCATATCATATGCCTCCTCCTAGGTCGCCGAGTGCAGACTATAATTGTCCCACTAGACCTTGACCTGCTCTATCGTTTGACACCGTAGTTGTTGAATGTGATGATCCAAGATGCAGATCGACTCAGCCATGAGCACCCCCTCATTCGACACCTGCAAAGAGCTCATGTCAATAACATGTGTAGGATCACAAATATAATGTCAGCAAGGCTAGTCGATAAGCCATGGGCCCCTTCCTCTCCACAATCTCGAAAGGTCCCAGGAACCTAGGAGAGATTTTATCTCCCTTCCCAAACTTGATCAAACTCTTATGCGGTTTAACCCACAAGAAGACTCGATCGCTAACCTTGTAACTACAATCGACACGGTGCGCATCGGCATAACTCTTCTGTCGATCCTACGCTTCTTTCATCCTTTGTCTTATTGTTTTCATTTTCTCTTCCATTTCTTGGATCACTTCTAGTCCCACCAAGACCCTATCCTCAAGCTGATCCCAACTCAAAGGCGTTTGACACGGTCTCCCATAAAGAAACTTAAAGGGCGCCATCTTAATGGTGTCCTGGCAACTGTTGTTGTAGGCGAACTCCACTAGTGGCAATAATTCTTCCCAACACTTTTGTTGGTCCATCACGTACATGCACAACATGTCCTCCAAGGTCTGGTTTGTTCGTTCGGTCTACCTATCAATCTCCGGGTGATACGCAGTACTAAAGTTAAGCTGGGTTCCCAAGGCCTCTTGGAAATTCATCCAAAATTGTCCAGTAAACATTGATCCTCGATCGGATATAATCCTCTTAGGCATGCCATGCAGCCTCACAATCTCACTAATGAAAACTCTAGCTATGTCAGGTGCCCGATATGTCGTAAGAACAGGAATAAAGTGAGCACTCTTCATCAGAGTGTCTACTACTACGAAAATTGAGTCATGTCTCCTTGCCGTCAATGGAAATCCAACAATAAAATCCATCGAAATAACCTCCCATTTCGATTCTGGAATAGCGTGTGGTTGTAGTAATCATGTTGGGTGTCTATGTTCAACCTTTACTTGCTAACATTCTAGACATCTGGCCACATAGTTGACTATGTCTACCTTCATTCCCTTCTAGAAGAATAAGGGTTTAAGGTCTGCCCTCATCTTCGTGACTCCCAGGTGAGACATGTAAACTACTCTATGAGCCTCGCTTAGGATCAACATCCTCAACTCGTTGTTCAATGGTACGTAGATCTAATTTTTAAACCTTAATAAACCATCGCTATCAAATGAAAATCCTTCAAATCGTGGTACCATCATTGTGTTTTTTCCGATAAAACCCTCGACCTCTTTGTACCAGTCATTGTCACGCTGTAAAGTTAGAATCTTTTCACATAGATTCATTTGAAGAGGAAGCACCGAAAAGATGTGTGGTCTCCGACTCAATGCATCCACCACTCAGTTCATTGTTCCTTTTATGTAAGTAATCTTAAAGCTGTACTCGCTAAGAAATTCCGACCAACGTTGTTGCCGGCATTCAGGTCGCTTTGCATAAAGATGTGTTGTAGTCCACAGTGGTCAGTCTTTAGTTCAAATTTTTTTCCAATAAGGTAGTGTCTCCAAACCTTCAAGGCATATACGATGGCTAACAACTCCAAATCATGCGTCGCGTAGTTCTCCTCATGCCTTCTCATTTTCCTCAAAATGTAAGCGATCACTTGTCCATCTTGCATCAAGACTCTGCCTAAGCCTTCCTTGGATGCATCAGTGCATACCAAGAAGTCTATGTCCATGTCTGGGACCTTTAGTATCAGTGTTGTTGGCAACAACACCTTGAGCCTCTGGAATGCTTCCGCACATTTCTCGGTCCAAACAAACTTCTTGTTTTTCTTCTGCAATTCTGTAATCGGATTTGCTATCCTCGAAAACCCCTCGGCGAACCGTTGATAGTATCCTACTAAACCCATGATGCTATGCACTTCCGGGACATTCGTCAGCGTAGGCCATTCCATAATGGCCTCGACATTTGCTAGATCCACAACGATACCTTCACCGGAGATGACATGCTCTAAGTAGTGGATCTTCGATTGATAAAAAGAGAACTTGGATAACTTCCCATACAATTTGTGCTCTCACAGACACTATAGTACTGAGCGCAAGTTCTCGTCATGCTCCTTCATCGTCCAAGAGTAAATCAAAATATTGTCAATGAATACTTGGATGAACTTGTCCAAGTTCTCACGAAACACCCCATTCATCAAACTCATAAATATCCCTGGGGCATTTGTCAGTCCAAACAGTAAAATAGTAAACTCGTAATCTCCAAACCTCGTCTTAAAGGCAGTCTTGGGGACATCATCTTCCTTAATCCGTAACCGGTGATACCCTAATCACAAATCCATCTTTGAGAACACCGTCACGCCCTTCATTTGATCAAACAAATCATCTATCCTTGGCCATGGATATTGATTCTTTATCATGGCCTTGTTCAATTGACGGTAGTCAATGAAGAGCCTCCACGACCCATCCTTCTTTCGTATGAAAATAACCAGCGCACCCCATGGTGACACACTAGGACATATCAGTCTCGGGTCCAACAACTCCTTTAGTTGGATTCTCAACTCCTGTAACTCCAGGGTTGACATCCGATAAGGCGTTCTAGCTATCAGTTCTGTTCCCGATTTAGGTCTATTGTAAACTCCAATTCCCTCTCCGGCGGCATTCGAGGTAACTCCTCCGGAAATACGTCTGCAAACTCTCTCACCACCGGAAGGTGTTCTAAACCTTCCACTAATCCATTCTCATTTAACACAAGGATCGCATAAATCTTGAACCCCTTGCGCATGCTCTTTCGTAGTTGTAAGGAAGAGATGAACCTCAGGGAAACTCCCTG
This sequence comes from Picea sitchensis, assembly GCA_010110895.2. NCBI lineage: Eukaryota > Viridiplantae > Streptophyta > Pinopsida > Pinales > Pinaceae > Picea > Picea sitchensis. The sequence continues at coordinate 8,615 of SNQJ01S0131596.1, read as the reverse complement.
GTTCAGTCCTAGAATCACACGTCTCTGTCCCTCATCATCGACCAAGCTCAACCATTTCGTCTTACAGTTGAGTATCACCTCATGCGATTCCAACTAGTCCATACCAATTACGACATCATAAGATCCTAAGATCATGACGTACAGGTTGACCCTTTTGACACACTCTCCCAAGTTAAGGATATAGCCCATAACCTTTCCTCTAACCTTTTTTTTGGCTCCTGAGGCCATCTCTACGAAGCTAAACTCATCATGTTCAATTTCATTTACCTTAATCCTTTTTAGCGCTACATCAGAAATGAAACTCTCAGTAGCACCGGGATTTATCAAAATACTAAGGGTCTGGTCAGTGATGGTACCTGTCGTCTCAAGCACATTCGACTGATTCTCTGCCTGGCAGTTATGCACCGCTGCATGAATCTGATGGGCCTTGCCCATATCTCCCACGGTAGTGGGTTTGGCTGATCCGGACGCTCTAGTACTCTCCATCGGGAAGTTGCGTTGGTAGTGTGGCTCCCCACACGTCCAACACCCCTTCTTCGACCCAGTAGTCCTGGTACCCGAAGTAGAAGATGATGGCCCACCGGCCTGGAGTCCTAGTCTGTTCTACTGAACAAGCCTAAACTATTGCTGTTGCGGTCGATGCTACTGCTGATGCTATGGTCCCCGATAAGGTGTTCGTTGTTGAGGCATCAGTCGTCGAGGTGTAGTGGAAGTGGATCCCCTCTGGAAGCCACATTATCCTTTTGTATGTCTGGCTGGTGTTTGATGCTGCTATGCTCCAGAAGACACCTGCTCTGCTAGTCTCACTGGAGTCCTGGTTTGAGCCCCATTGATAAGCTCCTCCTCTGCTATGAGGGCCTTCTGGATGGCACCATGCAAGGTTTGAGGCATCAAAATCCTGACCTTTGCATGTATGCTGTCGTTAAGGCTGAACAAAAACCTATTGACC
>SNQJ01S0131594.1:0-12926 GCA_010110895.2 Picea sitchensis | reverse complement strand
CAAATGAAAATGTCTCCTTGGTATATATAGGAGACTAGGAGGTATAATTACAACTAATGGAATAAAGCCGACATAAATAAAATAACATTACTAATCTAATATGCCCCAATTAAGGGGTAATCAGCCAATATTAGGGCTTAACAATGTTCAATGTAGGTTTATATTGTACATTTACTATGATCAATACAGTATTGTGCATTCATTGCGATGAAGACACAATACATACTATAAATAATAAATTGAACATGAAATTTATTAAAGTTAAGGTTAAGTAAAGGTTGGGGAAGTTGCAGGTCCAACATTTGGTGGGCATTCCAATTGAAGTAAAAAAACCTCTTGTAACAAAGGATATCAGTCCATTCAAATCATATGTCATGAATTCCAATGGAGTTATCAAGAGTAAGCTTGTTTAATAAAAAAATGTTTACCTGGATTTGAACATTGAAAGTGTTACAATAAGGTGAATATTTGTCTAATACCTAGTATTTAAGGCCATGTGATTTTCATATTCACTGATGTAATAAATACAATGTGTCTTGTCAAGAATTTGATTCTATTAGCTACAGATATTTCCATAAACACTTTCTAATTAAGTTCTCATTAATTGTATTCAAAGGGTGAAAATGTACAATATGATCAATGAGTGATTGATAGACCACACATACCCTCCCTTTGCATAATAAACTCACCTATATTCAAGACAATATTCTCTAATCACATGCATTTAGAAATTTGGATCAAAATCATGTCCAAGCATGGCCAATTTAATGCCATAATATGTTACACTCAAGGAAAGTCTCTTTAAATTAAGAAAGTTCATTGCTTTAGAAAATTTTGTTCTGAGTAATCCAAAGGATGTTTTGTCCCTTTTCCCACCACCAACTTATACTTTTACAAAATATAGATCACAACAACGCAATTCTCATTCTAGAGAAGAGCGATGACCTTGGTGGGAATGATTCTTCCCCAAGGCCCTGCTTTAGTGAACCATGATATCCTCTACCAAACAACCCATTGGAAGACTAAGGAAACATAGGTTGGATGAAGTGGATTTGAGATCCACTGTATGTTTGATTTTTTTATGCTAGAGAGTGCCAAGTCAATGCCATCATATTAACACTTAGGGAAAACACCTTTAAATCAAGAAATTTCTACTTTAGAAAATTGTGTTCTAATCAATCCAAAGGACATTTTGCCTCTTTTCCCTACACTATCTTATACTCTGCTAATATATGGACTACAACAATGAAATTCTAATTATAGATAAGGGTGATGACCTTGGTAGGAATGAGTCTTTGTTAACCTCTTTTTCCAGCCAAGAAAAAGGGACCAACATTGGAGGGGTCATGAGAAGGTCTTAGGAATCATTCCCTTGTTTTTAAGGAGGCGACACTCCTCCTTTTGGGTTTCCATATTTTCTTATGATATTTCAATGAGTGCAATGATAAAGTGATAAATAGAAGATTCCGACAAAATCTACCCACTCACAGATAATTATTTTAAAAAAATTATTTTTCTTTAAAGTATAATGTTTCTTGAGAAATGACCAAGAAATTATATCAATCATTGAAAAGAATAAAAAATAAACATAACTACAAGTTTCATAAGCTAACGTAATTTTCTCATAACATAGATTTTCCTTCATTAAATAATGTAAGTTTAGGATAAACCATGACTTTGCAAGAGGAAGACAATAAAAAAAATATGCCAGGACAAACAAAAGAACTTTCAAAGAATATTTCATTCAAGATCAGAGGAGATGTGAAGAGCCATCTGCTTAAGTTCTCATTGATTAAAAATCATTCATAACTCATAAAAACAAGATGGCTACTTTAATAGTTTTTTTATGGGGGGCCACTTTGATTACAATTGGAATTCCCAAAAATGACACTATTTATAGTTGTCTGAAATAAAATGGGATGATACAATCTCTACCCAAAGCTCAATGGTTAATACATAAATGAGAAATTAAAATGCATTCACCCTCAAGGGTAGGGATGAGGGTAGGGATGAGGTTGTTTCGAACTTGGATTATATATAAGGACCTAGGAGAAGACAAGGGGAAATCGGTCAATCCAAGGTTCTTTAATGGAACAACGTACATAAAAAAACCTAATGAAAAAGATGATAGGGAAGAAAAGATAGGGGAGGTTGTATAAGGAAGACTTACACTACTACATATGGTGTTGAATTCTGATGGGTAGTTTCGATGGTATGGATAAAATCAACCATACCATCGAACATTATTAAGTAATTATCAAAATTTTGTTATATTTTTTCTTGGTACCTCGACATTCATCCGCCTTTTGACAGAGTCCAATCATCATCGTTGTTTCAACTCCTATTCAACGGTTACCACAAGGGCCACGTGGCACCCCATAATCAAACAAAAATCACAGAGACATGATTTTAAAACCACGAGTTATAACAACTCACTCGAGGACCTATAAATACTTGTAAAGTCAATTATGATTGACTTATGTAACCTTCGTATGGATCTACGCTATCCCCAAAGGGATAATATAAATATATAAGAATTGTCTAAACGTTCTATGTTTTGACATTTTTTGTCTGAATCTAGTGATATAAAGGTTGTCAGTAGAGTGATAGGAAAGGAGAGGCTTGTTAGAGAGACATTAGGAAGAATCTTCAGAGAGAACACAGGTGTGGGGTCTGTATTTCACTTTGCCGACCAATCTTGTAAGGGATATTGTAACTGTGATGTCAATCATGTAAATATCCTACTATTATGACAAACTAATGGGAGATCAATACCGTTTTGACTCATACTTTTCTTATATGTGATGCTTCTTGTAATCTTTAGTTTTTTTCTACAATATTTAAGAGATATTTAATGCATCTTTATAATAATGTCTGAATCTACCTATAGGAAATTTAGAAGGTATGTCTAAGAAGGGGAAATTGAAGAGGGGTTAGTTCTAAACTATGGAAGGGGAACTAGGGCATCAAGAAGAGGAAATAAGTCCATTTATTTTTCTCAAAAAGAGATCTATGAATGAGTTTGTGTTTGGTAAATAGTTGGCAATGGAAGGGTTTGTTAGAGTGGACACTGCCCCTATTAAGGGTTCCTTAGTATCTATCTAACCTTTAATTCTCGGGGCTCAATCATCCCCTTCAAAAATTGAGCCTTGAAAAGGGTTATTGATGTGAATAAACTTGACATCCTCCTCCTATAAGAGGCAATGTCAAATGGGGATAAAGTAGTTAGTGATCTAAGTGGATTTCTTGGGGGTTGGGAATTTAAATTCATTGATGCTAGAGGAAGGTATGTGGAGATCATTAGAAAATTTGTACATATGTCTGTACCTTTGTTTTTTCAATTGGAAACTTAAAACCATTTGCTGGAAAAATACCAAAAATTGCCGTGTAGGACAAAGAGGGCGAATTGTGCCTTGGTGCAAAATGCATGCTAGAATACACTAAAATGCACCCCTAGGTCTAAGAACTAATTCAATTTGAGTGGTTCAAAATGAAAATGAGTTGTTAATTCATTTTACATAATCCTATATACTTAGTTTTTCATTTTTGGTCATAAAATACTCTGTTGCAAAAATAGGCAAGAGATGCCTAGTAAAACTCTAGAAATGCACAACTTGTTTGTAAAAAGTACGTCAAGGTTTTATTATACTGTAGATTTGAGTTTTGCAAGTTGTTGGGGGTGTGATTTATCATATTATACCTGATCATGTTGTTAATTTTACAATTTCAATTTTAAAAACGGTTGCTATGCAAAAGAGGCAAAGTTTGCCTTGTAAATTGGAAGGTCAAAACTGTACTAAGTGACGAAAACAAAATGCACGCCCAAGATTCAATGTATCACCTAATTTTTTATTATAAGTTGTATGTTATATATATATACCTATGTCATCTAAAGTGAAATTTAAGAACATCAGAGGTTGATTTCAAGTACCTAGATTTGGGATTTCACGTAAATTTGAAGTCAAAATTGACTTAGAGTAAAATGCATGCCCTAGTTCCAATTTTGACCCAAATTGAGTGGTTCAACTTGAAGAAGGTGTAATTTGTGAATTTACACCTTGATGTAGGATTGTATTGGCAATCCTAGACAAAAAACTACCTTATGTGCATAAAGGCTAAAAATTGCCTAGTAAAATCGAAGGGCCAATTTGTTAAAGTTGGCTATAGGAAAGTGCACGCCCAAAGTTGGATAATCCTCCATAATTTAATATTTAAGTTGTAAAGTGATGATTAAAATGTTTTTAACATGTTTGTACAATTAGGAGTGCATTTACACTCCAATAAGGATGATTTCTATTCACAAAGATTCATGACCTTTTGATGAAGCAGATGATGGGGGGTTATGAGAGAAATCAAGGTCAATGTCTTTTAACCAACCACTTATACATAGAAAATGGCAAAAAAATTAACAAAACATAAAACCAAATAAAAAATACTTTAAAGAGAATATATAATAGAAAATATATAAAATTAGTAGTTCCCTCTATCACATAGTAGTGTAAGAAATAAGCTTGGGCCCCCTTTTTAATCATTTTTTCCATCCTATTAGATGAGAATATTTGTGGAGGAGGATAGTTAATTCCGTGTAATTTGTACTTTTCCCTATTTTCATAAAATCTTATAAATCTCTCTTGTAAGTTTAATCCAACAATACCAATCGTGGCTAACCATTGCCCCCCCAAGACAATATATACCCCTCTGATAGGCATAACATACATATGATATTTTAATTTGTAGTCATTCATGGATACTTCAACCTTGTGGAATTTCCCATGACATGAAGTAGTCTTATTTCTCGGGATGGAAACTTGAAATTCAGAGGTAGGATAAATGAAAATGTTTAATTGCCTTGTTATCTTCATATCTATAAATTTATATGAACTACCAATATTTATGAGCATTGTTACTTTATTTTTTTTAACATAGTCATAAAATTTAAGAGTTTGTGGTTGAGAAATACCCGTCATTGCAATGACAAAGAGTGCCAGACTTGGGTTTTGATTTCCTGATTCTTGGGAATTTTGTGAGTATCCATTATTTGTTTCTTCATCGAATGAAGATATGTCCCTTGCTTCCTCATCCTTGTCACTGTAACTCTTGTCTATTTCAAAATGGAAAAACTTTTTGTCCTTGCACCTATGGCCCTGCTTCCAATTGGGTGTGTTGCATTTAAAAAATAAATCCCTATCTTGACTTGTATCTGCTGGTGGTGTCCTTTTGTGAGGGGGAATGTATTTGGAGCTAGAGTCTTCGAGTGAGTGCCATGATGTCTTTTGATATGATTTAAGTTTGTTTTCAGTGATTTTGGCTTTCTAACGAGCTTGCTCAATATCCTTAATGTGAAGTAATTCGACCTCATTTCAAATATTTTCCTTCAACCATGATAAGGCTATTTGAAGTAGCCAATATTTTGATATATTAGCGACATGGGTGGCTATCACATGTAGATCTTGAAAAAATTCCTCCAATGTACTAAACTGTTGTAATCTGGAAAGTTTAGCAAAAACCTACTTTTCTTCTATGTCGAGAAAATGTAGGAAGAAGTTATTTTTTAATACAACCCAGTCTCTTGCTAGAGATTTGGATTTTTCTCTCCACCATAGGAACCAATCATACCCAAAGTCATTTAGTTGTATTTATGTGACATTAATTTTTTCTTCATCATTAGAAATTTGGTAATACCTGAAGTATTGTTCGATTTTGTTTACCCATCTTGTTGTTTCTCTTGTGTTCGATCCATCAAACTCTGGATCAATAATATTCACCTTGGACATGCCATGATTGTATGTCCCCATGTTGGATGAGTAGTGTGATTAGGGAGGCATTTAGTGTGAAGTTGAATTATTGGGGATTCTATGCCCATTCGCTATTGTTTTGAGCTCGACTCATGTTGTTGTAATTTCTATTGCATTCTACTAGTTCTTCGTTCGATTTGCCAATTTTGTCATTCAACAAAGTATTTACTTGATTTATAAGGCCTACACAAAATTATTTAAGGCCTTTGCTTAGTTCCAGCATGGATGGAGTGTTGTTGTCTAATTCCCTTGCCCTTTTCTCTGGTTCCCTAGTTTTTTTCTCTGATATCTTCATTGCTACTCGTTGGTAAGAAGGCACAAGCTAACCATTACCGAAAGAGGAGAGGGAGATGAAATATGTTTACAACTATCCATTTAAAAAAGAGGACGAGGTCGGGGGAATCTTGGTCGAAATTGGAGTCATAGATGGATTTTGAGATGATGAAGTTGATGTAGTAGAGAAGAGGGGTGGATGCGGCGGGGGAAAAACAAGGTCAAACACTCTGATACCAATTGAAAATTGGACACTGTATATATAACATGTATATTCAATATTCAATATTTTATTTTATTTTTCAATGCTCATTATGATTACAACAACGTGTATAAATACACACAAAGGAGTAAATTCACACCTTTTAAATAATTGAACGTGACTTCATGTTATGATATAACTAATTTAAACGTAATTTAATAAATTTTATTACTTTGGTCATGTATGATATTGGAAAATACACGAGGTAAGTAACAATTTCTATCCAAAATATTTGTTGCAAAACTTGTTGACATGTGTTTTACTTGCAATGCATATACTTAAACATGTGATTTTCTTGCATCATGTGTAGGTGGTTGTCATATAAATAAGTCCATAAAGAATATATAAAGTATTGGAGGAGAGAACTTCCTTTCCTAATGTGTGAAATGCAAAAGTACCTACCTCCAACATTTTTCAAAGCACAAGAACACTACCTCATACACCAAGTTGAGGAGATTGAAATGTGTGGACCTGTACACACAAGGTCAATGTGGATGGTGGAGAGTCATTTGAAATCATTGAATGCCTTTGTTAGACAAAGAGCATGTCCTGAGGGTTCTATGGTGGAGGGATATATGGTATATTAATACTTGGTGTTTATTAGTCAGTATCTTCCTAAATTAGCAGCAGATATGAATGTGCCTCTCATTTAGGATGCCAACTCCATCAACAAATTTTAAGGGGAGGTCCTATTCGGAAAAGGTAGAATGAGGAAAGTGAAAGGTAATTAGATTGTAGAGATCTATAATAGTTTTGTATATTCATTTTTATCTATATTGTACCTATCTAATTTTTATTTTTCCATCAATTGTTAAGTTTTTCCATGATACCTAATTATTGATGAATTGTTGTTTTTTCAAATAGTTGATCGAGAGTGGGATGCACTACATTTGTACATCACAAACAATATTGATTAGATGAAGGTATGGATAGAACAATGTATATAATGTTATGGTAGGTTATCATGGGAAGGAGTAGCTACATTGGTTAAAGAGTCTCATCATAATCAAGATACCAATATTATACATAGGGAAATTGATTTAGCATATGGTTTAAATGATAAACAAGAAAGCATGTTCACCCATATTATTTACTTATTTTCCATTTTTTTTTAAGTAAGTATATATATATATAAATCCTTTCAGCACCAAAAATTACAGTATCTCCATGTTTGTTTGAGGACTATAGTTACTGAATTGCCCCTGGGGGAAACCAATTCGGCCAACCTCCCAAATCAAAACCCATAAGTTCATATAACTAATCAGATAACACAATTGACCAACTAGAGCGGAATCGCCCCGTGGGGAAACCGATTCGCCCAGGGTTCTAGACCCTCTAGGACCGACATAAGACAATCAAAACAAAATTTAACCGAAAAGATGGGTGGAAAAATATAAACATAACGAACAACAGGTCATGCAGTTTAACACATGTGCATAAGTCACAGCTCATGCAGTGGACGTGTTGCATGCAACGATATCCAAGGTGGGTGCCTGGAGAGCTGTAGTTGAGCCTGGTGCTACGTCGTCCACTGGAGACAGTTGCAGAGCTGGAACCAATATCACATCTAAGTCCACTGCTGCAGTTGGTGCCTATTTTGTGGGCTTTCGAGAACCATATAGAGAGGAAAGAAATTGCAAAATTTGTGAACCCTTATTGTCCAGGACTTCCAAGTGAAAACGCAAGCTATCCACCTCCTTACAAACTTCGAACACCAGGTCTTGCAGAATTGCAAGGTCGTCTTGGAATTTTGCATAGGTAGCGCAATATGAGAAGGAGTGGGGTTTTTCCGAAGGCTTTGTTGGCATAGGGGCAGACCCAGGGTTCAACGCTACAACAATGCATCAACAAAACCCTAACTACCGACCCTTTCGGCAACACCTGTGAAGCAGATGAAGTCTCACCCAAGGTAGAGGTAGGGGTGGTTGCAGGACTCAGAGGTATGAAACCTTAGCTGGGACACAGATCTGTGATTGTAACTCCTTAACAAAGCACTTAGAAATTATAATTCATTAGTATTCAGCCTTAGTTTACAACACAGATAAACCCTAATTACAACACAGCGCAGTATTCAACTAGATCTAACATATAGAATCACTTAGCATAAGGAAACATGTCAGATCTAGTATTCATTCACATTACTAAGCACATAGAATCAACAGATCTATATATCATTCATCTATATCAAAGAAGTAATCAAATAAACATATAAACACATCAATACATCGCACAAAGCATAGAAACACAATATATACGTGGTTCACCCCCGGCATGGGGCTACGTCCACCAACTCTTCTTCTCTTTATTTCTTTCTGTCAAGCTTCTTACAGGCACAAAGCATCAAAACCTTACTCCACATAGGACAGGAGATCTGCGTGCACTTCACCAGATCCTCCTTCCCCAAGTAGATCTAGGCCCAAAGCCTTACATAGTCTGCACACGAAGCACTACATATGACTTTCACTTAACTCTGCAAGTCTTAATCACATCTTATTGCACATAGCTAGTACTAGCACTCAGCTATCATTTTTTCTTACATCGCCTATATTTCTATTTATACATTATGAAATAGGCCTAAGCATGGGTAAACCCATGGGTCGATATCTGCATATCCGTTACATAATCCCAAAACCCAAAAATCCCTAAAAAGGGGTCGAGATCCCGCGATCTCCACTTCTCCTTGCGCTTCGCCTTCAACAGCCTGTCAAAGTCCCAAAATAGGTCAAACATGACCAAGGATCCTCAAAACTTGGTCAAGGGCCAACATGCTTCTTCTAGTGGGCGAAGTTATCCTCGCATGGAGACTGGACTAGTGGCGAGTGCACTGGCGGTGGCGCAGGAGCTGAGTTCTCAAACGAATTGGGAGGGACGACCAAGGCAGGTTGTGAGGAGGAGGCCAGGTACGTTAATGGCCTTGGGGAAAATCCCAATGAATTCCCCAAGAGGTCGAACCACTCAACTAGTCAATCCCATGGCGAGGAAAGAGGCGGGAGGCCACTGTGGCTTTGAGCGGAATGACTAGAAGAGGAGGGCGACAAGATGTGTGAGGGTGCAGGAGCAGGCTGAGGATGAATTTCCATGTGTGGTTTGTTTTGGTACCAGGCCGGGTAGCGCTTGGATTTTCCTCGCAGTCTAGACATGGACGGAGTAGGGTGAAGGTGAGCAGGCACAAGGAAATGGAAAATGTAGCAGGTGAGCACTAGAGGAGGGCGCATACCATGGGATGGCTTTGGTAAGAAGAGATAATGATGAATAAATAGTCAGTGAGCTCCATGGTATGAATACCACTGGAGAGGGAGGACGCACACGTGCAGAGGTGACCATAGTAATGGCGATTCCATTGATCGGACGAGAGGGCAGATCATAGCTCACTTGGAGTGTTAATGGTGTTCTGGTATGAGTGAAGTGGTTTTAAGTTCATGGTGTGGGAGGAAGGGAGGGGCATGCACCAGTCACGTGGCTGGTACTGCGTTGACAGGTGTCGTCCCCTCCCTCATGAAACTTGTCCCTCACTAACACCCCATCCAGGGGACTTATTTTCCATTATATTAATGTATGTGATATGTTATTTTCTTAAAATATTTACTAAGTCTAAATATGTTAATTAATTGACAATGCATTTTTTACATGTTGGGCATATTGCAGTTGAAACACCATAAGGTTATGTGGTGCAATGGTCGTAAATTTCACATCAAAAAGTTGGATGAAAAGAAGAAAACCTTTGATTGTGGCATAACCGTAGTATTTCAGGTCACTAATGTTTCCTCTAGAAACGACATGAATCCAAAGGTATATGAAAATAAATACTATGGGTATTTGAATTATATACTTGAATGTGACTTTAAATCCTTTAAATGAGTCTCGTTCAAGGTCAAATTGTACATGTTACAGATGAATGAAGGTGATGACATGAAATAACTTTTATTGAGAATGATAATGGATTTACCATGGTTAATACAAGGATATTGAGTTAGGTACTGAGATGTTCTTCTAAGCCATTGTGAGCAAGTATTTTACTCAAATGTTCCAGATAAAGTGGGATGGTCATATGTTGTTAGATATGATCCAAGAGGAAAGCCTGTAAAGTATATGGTAGTGGAAGAAGATGATGTTGAAGAAGAAGATTATGAAGAGGAGAAAATAGTTGTGTTAGATGAAGAAGACAAAGAAGTTGAGCTAGATGTAGATGAAAATGTTCTCGATGATCATATCGACGATGAAATTATCGAAAATGACACTGATGATGATGTTGCTATGCCCAATCCTTTCAACATCAATTATGAACCAGATTTTGAACCGAATGATATATATTTGGAGTTAGATGAAGAAGAAGATAAATGACATTGAATATAAATATAAATTTTATTACAAAATAAAAAATATATATAAAATAAACAAAAAAAATCAAACATATAAAAAACACTATGGCGCCAAACCCCCGACCATATAAACCCACTCCAAACCCGTTGACCACTGCATTGATATACCCCACCTTCTAATAAGGAGAGTGCACAAAGGATCAACCCACTAATATTTTCATAGGATCGAACCCCCCTGTCAGTACAAAGAGTACAGAGAGGAGAAACCTGCTGACATTTGCATTGGATTGATCCCACCTACAAGTAAGGAGAGTGCGTAGAGGTGCAGATCCATACAAGGAGAGACTGACCCCACCTATGTGTCCAAGGAGGGATCAACCCCACAATGTATTCAATATATAGTGTCATTGTTGATGTAGATAGAGAATGTAGATATTGTAGCTATTTGTTCAATCTGAAATGGTTTACAAAGCCTCTATTTGAGTTCCATTCACTTCAAGTTTTCAGTGTCATTCACTCACTTTAGGTTCAATACCCTATATACTGCATATTTTTGCCATATTTGTGTACACACAACAAAGAAAAAGAAGGGTTTGAAATGAAAATTCAATAGACATGATCAGACCAAAAATATAGATCCAAGATCAACGGTCTCAATTTATTTCAATCAGTGAAAGTGAATGCTAGATAAAAGGGGTTGAAGGCCTAAATTATAAACCATTTTATTAATAGATGATAATGTGTCATAACATATCCATTTTGGTACATAAGGGTGGTATTATCAAACCAATTTAGCTCACCCCCGAAATGCATGAATGGATGACAAGTGTCATGATGATGTAAACCAAATAAAAAATGCACTGTGATAATGTAATTCAAAGGATTAAAAAAAAACAACAATAAACCTTGAAGGTAAATACACACGATAAACACTATTTCCTTATTTGAAATTTGGTCTTATTTTTAAAATAAGGATAGATGGAGAATGGTAGTCAGTCTAGTCAACCATCAACCTCCTATAAAAAAGTATTATTCGATCGTGATTGTGAAAAGTTTGAAACCGTTATGTCACAATTTGATCGTTATGAGTTAAGAAAGTTATCTTGTGATATATTTAGGGATTTTCATGATTATTTACATATATGGGAGTTGAAATTGGGTAAATTCATAATTCCCCATACCTATTATTTTCCCGAGTTTGTCTCCTAGTGTGCAAAGAAATATCTTTCTGAAAAAAAAGGTCATGGTATCCGAAAATGGGTCCATTATATTCTATATCAATGCTGAGTTTATTACGAAAATTCTATCTCTTCCCAAAAACATTAACTCTAAGACTTGGAATTAGTTAAAGGCTTTGGGTGTCAATGATCACACTTCTCTAATTATGGATGCTACAAAGGTATTGACAAAGAATAATTTGGTTCAACAACCTCAAAATAAATGTAGTTCAATTCAGATAAGAACTAAAACCTTCATGAAGAGATACAAGGAAGTTGAAATGGGACTACGCTCATGTTGGGATAAAAATGGAAATTTTATTCAACAGGAAGCATATAAAGATATGCTAATAAAAGAAAGAGATCATATAACTAAATTTCAAGATATGGATGTTATTTTGAAAGGTCAAACTGTTGTCTGCAATTTAATATATGATTTTCATTTATTATGGAAAATAAAAACTTTATTTCCTAGTATTCATCAAATGATAGATATACAAAGTTTGATATAGGTTGTAGCTTCCAAAAAATGGTTAAAGCCTGAAGAAAAAATGTCTGGAACTAGCCAAGCTCATACCTTGTTAGGAAATTTTTACAAGTGTACTATGTTATATACATGCTTGTACTATGTTCTATACTCTATTATATACATGCCTATACTTTGTTCTATAAGGGAAATGCAAACAATGACTTGGTTTAAAAAAATATATTTAGTTATTGGGTATTTCATCATCACATGTCCTTCTTGGCTTCATGGTTCATCATTATAGTGGAATACAGATAATTTATGGAATAAATAATGACATATTAGAATGTTTATGGAATAAAGAATGACATTTTTTTCTTTGATGAAAATATGGTATAGATGATCTTTTTCAGTAGAGGTATGTCCCTGTACAAATTATGCATATGTGAATGGTATTCATAGGAAGATGAATGAAAATGGAAGATGATACATTGTATAAAATGGATTTTGACACCATAAATTCAACCAAACCCTATTATTGTTTTTATAATTGAATTAACTTGTTTTTTTGTTGATATATGTAGTTGTCGACAA
>SNQJ01S0131592.1:12036-30889 GCA_010110895.2 Picea sitchensis | reverse complement strand
CCACTTCCTCCACGCGTCCAACTTCCTTGCATAGTATGTGAGAAAGATGGACACCAAACCAACAACTGCCCATCTCTACCAGAGTTACGGAATTTGATTCCACTCAATCAAACTCCCCCAACACTTTCCACTATAGCCAGTACTCCCACTACCACCCCCCATTCCAGTAGTAAAGGATTGCAAACCAAATTTTCTTGCGCTATATGTTCAGAATATGGCCATTATACACACCATTGCCCAGCACTACCACGCTTTCGACAGACATTATCCGTAGTACGCCAAATATTTCAGAGCAACCCCAGTCCTTCTACGTCCTCCTTAACAAATATCACTGACATATGTTATGTCACCACTTCATTCAATGAACGTATGAGATTCCCTTGCTCTCTATGTGAATCATTAGATCATTTTACATACTAGTTTCCTATGATCATTGACCCTGCTTCAATGACCCACAAAGTCAATAGTTGACCTTACCTCATCACTAGAGGTTCTTCATGTCATTTCTCCCAAACCCGAGGCCCTTCCAACGCCTCCATGGTTCTTAGATGACTTGTTTGAGGATTCACCCCCCAATCCCCCCAACTCTCCCACTCATTCCCCTATGGATATTTTACACCCAACTACCATGGGTACTCCTCAATACTTCAACATTTGGTTTATGTCAAGCGAACCATCACCACCTCCTTGTATTGTTCCCCTTGCTTCTTCATCACCCGGAGGCAGCCACATGACAACAGTCACAGATATCACTCTTCATGACCCCTTGTATTCTCGTCACTTCCACTGTGATGAGAAAATACTTGAAGAGTTAAACAACCTTGACTTGCCATGGGATGCGCTACACCACCACACACTCTTCTTCCCACAGGAATCCTCCACACCTCCTAACAAACACCCCATCTACGCGGTCGAAACCAAAGATTTTATCCCCTCAGGGCCTATCGACTGGTTCAAGAACCCCATTCCTGCCCCTGATGCTTTTGAAGAAGGCAACATGGCCAATATTTCCCCGGCCATTAAAATCAACATTTCCATAAAAAATGGCATCGTCGAGGAAATCGCCATTGGAGCTACTTGCACTCCTCAAGAAATCACAGCCTATAAATCCCTCTTCCAGGAATATCGAGATATTTTTGCTTGGTCATACACAGAAATGCCTGGCCTCAATCCCTCTATCGTCGAACAACGCATCGACACCTGGCTCGACATTACACCAGTTCGTCAAAAACAATGACCACTACACCCATCCAAAGCAGCGGCCATCAAAACCCAAATTGACAAATTATGCGTTGTCGGGTTCATTTACCCCATCGCCTATACATCATGGGTTTCCAACCCTGTACCTGTTAACAAAAAACAGGGCACTATCCGCGTCTGCACAGAATTTCATGATCTCAATCACACATGTCCCAAAGACAACTTTCCAATGCCTTTCATCGATCAAATTATCGACGACCACGCAGGCCACGAGGCTCTATCCTTCATGGACGGATTCTCTAGTTATAATCAAATTCAAATTCACCTAGTCGATCGGTATAAAACCACATCCACTACCCCTTGGCGTACCTTTGCATATTGTGTCATTCCTTTTGTCTTAAAGAATGCTGGCGCAACTTTCCAATGTGCTATGACATACATCTGTCACGATCTGGCTCATATCATCCTCGCATACTTGGACGACCTCACAACTTGATCCAAGAAACACACCCAACATCTTGATGATTTGCGAATCATTTTCCAACGATGTCATCAGTACAACATCTACTTGAATCCCCTCAAGTGCATTTTTTGTGTCATGACATGGTGCCTCCTCAGCTTTATCATTTCCCAAAGCGGTATTACCGTGGACCCCCTCAAAGTCCAAGCTATCACTGAAATTCCACCTCCCTAGAATTTACGTCAACTTCAGAGTCTCCAAGGCAAGGCTAAATTTCTATGGTGATTTGTCCCTGACTATGCCATTCACGCCCAAAGTTTCCTTCACTTACTACGTCACGACATCCCATTTCACTAGGATGAACATGCCCAACAGTCATTTGACGATCTTAAACTGGCGCTCTCCAACGCCCCTTTAATCAGTGCACCTGACTACAATCATGACTACATCCTCTACGTATCAGCATCAGACATGTCAGTAGCAGGAGTTCTCGTTCATCTAGGTGATGACAATCGTGAGCATGTCATTTATTACGTTAGTAAAAACCTCTCAGGGGCACCCTTGAAGTATAAACATGAAGAGAAACTAGCTCTTGCGGTCGTCCTCATAGTCCAAAAAATGTGCCACTACATTCTGCTTCGCACAACTAAGGTTGTTGCAGATTCCAACCCTATGCAATACTTGCTCAGTCGTTGGAAAATTAACAGAAAATTTGCTCGATGGATCATTATCCTTCAGGAGTACAATTTAGAATTATCAACACCCAAGAGTAAGAAGGCCCTTGTTCTCACCAAACTTGTCACGACCCTCCCCTCTGACACCACCAGTACCCCCGTCAACACTGACTTTCCTGACGAACACCTCTTTTACATCACTTTGGATGATCCTTGGTACGATGACCTCCTCATCTACCTCTGAACTCAAAATCTCAGTAACCACCTTTCACGAGATGATTGTCATTGTATTCTCCATCAGGCCCCCCGCTACCTCCTCATCAGAGACATTTTATACTGACGGGGAGTTGACACCATTCTTCATCGATGCCTGACCATTGACGAGGCCGATAGAGTCTTGAAAGACTACCACAACAGTGCATGTGGGGGCCATCTTTCGAGAATATCCACTGCTCAGAAGATTATCCGAGCAGGTTACTTTTGGCCTACCTTGTTTCACGATTGCATTCACACCGTGAAACGATGTGAGCAATGTCAGCTTTACGCCAACAAAGCCCAAGCACCCCCTTCTCTTCTTCATCCAGTCATCACTGTTAGCCCTTTTTGTAAATGGGGCATTGACTTCATGACTTGTAATCCCCCCTCCAGCAATGGTCACAAATACATTGTTGTCGCAGTCGATTACTTCACCAAATGGGTCGAAGCTATGCCCACCCTCAACAACACCGCTGACATCGCAGCATGTTTTTTATTTAACCACGTCATATCTCACTTTGGAGTACCACTCCAACTTATTTCTGATCACAGGAAACACTTTGAGAATGAGATCTTCGTCGAACTCTCATCTCGGTTAGGATTCTCTCACGAGTTTACCTCACCATATTACCCTCAGTCCAACAGATGGGTCGAAGTAGTTAACAAGGTCCTCAAGACCATGTTACAGTGCACGGTTAATAAACATAAAACCAATTGGAATCATATGTTATTTTCTGCGCTATGGGCTTACCGTACGACTGTGAAAATAGCTATTGGTTTCACACCATTTCATCTAGTCCATGGGGTTGAGGCCACTCTTCCCATCGAGTGCAAAATTCCCACCTTACGCACCACAATTGAGCTATTACCTGACACTGCTCCAATGGATTAGCACTTGCTGAACTTAGAGTCTTTGGATGAAGATTGTCGATCTTCATTACAGAACAATGAGGTAGCTAAAAAATGATCAAAGGCTACCTTTTCTCGTCATGTCAACTTTCGATCATTTCACGAAGGTGACCTAGTCCTGGCCTACGATATCGCTCATGATACCTTTGGCCATGGAAAATTCGAGTCACTCTGGCATGGCCCATACATTATCCAACATTGCCTTACCAAAGGTGCATACATCCTATCCTCCCCCGAAGGCCTCTCTCTCAAAGAACCCGTCAACGGGTTATATGTAAAGAAATTTTATGCTTAAACGTAGTCATTCTACTTTAGGTTCTTTCTTTTATAGTGTTTTTTTAATCTTTTTTCCATCCCTCGCATCTAAACTATAATTTGTGCTATTGACAGATGCTTCCTCCACCAGCCTACCACATTGGTTACGCCGACGATGCCAACCGTTGGACACAAAATCTCACTTCGGCTGCTTGGGCTCTCTACACCCCCTCACATGAAATGCTCCATTCGAGCGGCATATGTTTGGGTTTAGCGACCAACAACCAAGCCGAATACACTGCCTTCATTGGCCTCTTAGCCAATGCCCAACATCATAGTATTTGTCACCTTAGCATCTTTCTCAACTCTCAACTAGTCATTCTCCAACTCAACAATGTGTATCGCGTACGCGATCCTTGCCTCTTTCACAAATACCTGCAGGTTAGACTTTTATCTCAACATTTTGATTCCATCACATTTACACATATTCCAAGACAATTGAATCAAATTATAGATAACCTAGCTAATATTGTGTTAGACTGGCATATCTCACATCAAGTTACCACTACACATACATAAACATATCAACAACCTGTCATAGCATATATAGAGTAGACATCATCAATACATTAACAAAACACATGTAAACACCACATAGATCTCAAAATATATACTCATGTATATATTGAAAGGTCCACAGTGCCATCCAAATGTTTACATACACAAATACAAATATCAGCAGGCCAATGAAGCACCTCGGTACAAAATGGGCTCACCAGCCTATATACAAAAAATACATCAATACATAGAGCACCACTCAAGGTGCCTCTAGAGAACCATTGTCTGCCCCTCCCTCAGGCGGTGGTTACCCACCCCCTACCAGTCCCTCCTGCTCCGACGGTAGTCATCTGATCATCGCAGAATCAGCTACTGCTGCCCATCGTACTACGGCCCGCCATGGCGGCAGAATCCCCACACACTACTCCAGGATACACTCATCCTAGATGCGAGACTACATGCCCTCAGGCACATCCTGTAACACGACCTCCAGGCGATGGCATATCTCCTCAAAATCTACTACGGCAGCCGCCGGAGGAGCATGTGATGGCCCAGCATGAGGGTCATCGAACCGATGTCTCCTCGTTTCCCTCTTCAGATCATCTGGTTGCACCGCGGCTTCCTCATGCCGACGTCTCTCTCCCCGCGGCAGTCTCTTCATATCCTGACGAGCCGACTCTCTTCTCAACTCCACCTCGCGCCCGCGAGGTGCCACATCTGCACATACGAACAAGCAACAGATAGTATCAGCATCTATATCATATACATATTTCATGTTATCTCAAAACACAAAAACATATATATCAACATCATCAACATACCTTGACGGTCAAACACTTCCCCTGGAGGTAGCACCATGTCCGGATCCTCCTGGAAGTCAACCCCGACATAGGGGTACCACAATATCACCTATGGCATCTGCCACCATACCTGCACCACCTTAGCAGTAAAGAAGTGGCCACCCTCACTACCACCATGGAGAAGAAAAACAGTCGACCACTGCCTTAGTCGCGGCTCTCGCACCTCAAGTGCACTGAATAAAATCCTAGGGCGCAACATCAGCACCCTCTCTAGAAACCAGGCCACTAGGATGGACCTGAAGGCAAACTCTCCAGTATCTGTGGACCGACAGTGGTCCAGCTGCCCTACCATCTTGGCATGCAGCATAAGCCCCCAGGTGAAGTGCTCACTGGCCAACACTCTCTCCATCACCATCAGTTGGCCACCACTGATCCGTTGCGTCGCTAGCTATTGAAGCCGCCCTTGTTTTTCTAGCCTGTCACAATTTCCATTATTAATGATTTAAATATAAAAAATGGTTTTCTTTTCACTCTGAGAGATCGAGATATTTGAAGCTTTATCACGTGAGCAACGATGATTATTCTACTCTCGAAACAAGTCCTACCTTTCGTAGAAATTTTTCCTCTTTTTTGTTCTACTTCGTGATCTCGCAGGTCAGATACTATAATTCATGTAATCCCCATATCTCAAGTCACGAAACGGCGAAATCATTTTAACTTTCCACTCAAGATAGTAACGAGGGTAAAGTTTTCCCTAACTCATGTTTAAGCATCGTCGGGGTTTCGCGCATCGGCGTTTGCCAAACCCAAAAATTTATTGTCATAGCCCTGATAGCCGAGGACATGAGGTCCTTTTGAATAACCCATGTCAAGGATTAAAGGTAAAAGCTAACTGTGGTAAAATTTGTTCTCAGTGTCTCGCCACTCGGCAATATCTTTTTCGAAAGTTACAGCGTCTAAACCTTGACTCGCGAAATCACGATGCAATTATAACGTGATTAATTAATCACTTAATCCAAGATTATCTTCCCTTTTAATTAATTCATGTTATCGCGATCTTGCGGTTTTGCAACTCGGCATGTAAATCTCCCAGAAACTTATCTTCGAAGCTCCGAGTTGCGATATGGCGAATATAGTAAATATAAAACTAATCAAGCCCCAAATCGCAATTACCTTTAATTAAACCAAAATCGATCTTCGTAGTCTCGGGAGTTAGAGACTCAAAATGTTAAAGGAAAATCCCTGATATAGCGAGTACCGAAACACAGTTAACAATGGTAAAACTGAATTAATTAAGATAAATAAATGAATATCCCAGGCTTTGATGTCCACACGATTTACGAGGTAGCCTTTTCATCCATGCAGCAACTGAGAGTTTAAAACCGCCAAAATTTATGACATTGATGAGGAAATAGGGTAAATCGATGTATAAGATCGGATTTTTATGACAGAATTTATTTCCAAATGTGATTTGACAGACTTGTTCTGAAAGGTAACGAGTCTTTGAGTATATAGCAGAATTGTATTTCATTTTAACAAATGCATTTTCATAGCACACAGAGCTCACCACCTCTGAGAAAACTGACTTCTGTATGTATACACAATTCTATCGCAGAAGAGCTAAAATGAAAGCTTCAACCATGGCTCCACAAAAAGCAGCAAAGGCGAATGCTGAGGTTTCAAGTCAAGGCTCAGACAATGTCTCTAATACTTCTCCCCGAAGTATCAACTCGGTCCCGAATTGGTCCTATGTTTCAGATATTCTGCAAGCAGAATTGGTGGATTATTCCAACGACTCCAACGACAATGAAAGAGATGATTTAACCACCAATTACAAAATAGTCGTCCAATCCGAAATGCACAGAGTAGTAGCCAGACCGCGGTTGCTTCCATATTACGATATGGTCCGATGGGCATTGGACCATGTGGACATACCGACCAGGACTATCATGAACGAGAAAAGCGTCACCATCGGGACTTTCAGGCTGGAGCATCTACAAACCATGTACAAGATGCCCACGACGTCCGACCACACATATGGCACTGAGTTCTTGGAAGAATTCAAGGAGAAGGAATGCGAATAGTATGATAAAACCATGTCCAGTTTGATAAAGGATTGGGTTTCAAACATCACGAAGTTCAGAGTTGATACCCATGGCATATATTCAATCGCTTCGTTAGAGCCACAGTACAGATATGTGGCCATGATGACATGTTGGTTATATGGGAAAGAGGACACATCGCATTTTTTCCTTGCATGGGTGCCTCTAATGTTTTGGGTCACCAAAGGCTATTGTTTTAACTGGGCAAAGATGCTTTCAGATAGCTTGACCAATCGGGTCACAAAGTATCGGGAGCAGAAGGAGAATGGGAAGGCGTCATCATTTTTCATGTCCGCGTACATTATGGACGCAATTTTTTCTATGAAACCATTTCCATTGATGAACTGGAGCTGGACTCTGGCTGAAGATGAACCCATACATGTATATCATGCAAAGTTATGGGAAAACAAAGCAGAAAATTTTTCTTATGAAATTTTTAACTGGGTAATGGTGCCCCTGCACATCACCATTTTTGGTCACCCGCCACCCCGTATCTCGGACAGCATAGTGACAAATCTGAGCAGCATAGCAGACTGATACGTAGAGGTAGAATTTTCATACCTCAAAGTTTTCAGGGCTTCTGTTCCCCCGCATGCGCTTCCATTGTTCATTCCCGACAAGTTGGCTTGTAGCGAGATCACCCGGCAGACGGTAATTGGCGGTGTAAGTAAAGAGCTTAAATGGTACTCAAAGAAGGTATGGACGTCCTTTCCCATTCATTTGAATTCTTATTATTTATTAGATTTCAGGCATGCCAAAGCTGAGGCTGCAGCCCTGGAAGACCTAAATTTGGTCTCCATCGAATACAAGAAGCACGATCCACAGAGGGTCATAAGCAATCATTTGGCTAATTGCGGGCTCAAAATATTTGAGCATGAGAATTCACCCTCGAATGACATTTTCTGAGGAGCGAGGTCCTATGAAGAAATTCTAGCCTAGATTCAATCCTTGGCACCCGAGGAAAGAGCCGATGTATTGAAGTTCCAGGAACACCGACGTAGCTGTCTGCCCGCTATGTTGCGAGGGGAGAGTCCAGGTATTTCAGAGACAAAACAAAAGGATGCCGAAGGTTCTAAAGATGCAACTCCTAACCAAGGAAAACACCAAGACAAGGAGGAACAAACTAAGAATCCGGAAGAAGAGAAAAAGACTCCAGACCCGCCAAATAAACAGAATCCGGAGACAGAGATAAAGACTCCAGAACCGCCAAAGAAGCAAAGTTTGGTCGATACTCCAGGAAAATCGGTGAAACAGGTCGAAGAACCCATCATGTCAGTCACACCCTTACAGTCGACACAGGGAAACATTGGTGAGGGATGGATATTCAATGAAGATTTGAGGCCCATAAGAGTAGAAGAACTCCCTCCAAATGAGTTTTTCTTCGATAAAAAGAGGAAGGCAGTAGTGAAAAGGGAATTTTATCAAGAAGGAGAGTCGACTGCAAAGAAATATAAAGTCATAACTGATGGAACAGATAAGAAAAATGAGCAATTCGCCACTGAGATAGAAGGGACTCTAGGAGATTATGCCCCGGTGAATCAATTTTCAGTTGGGCTCCTAAAAAACCAATTTAAAAAAAAAAAATCACCTAATTAAGACCCTTGAAGCCAGACTGGCCACAGCAGCAGAGAATGCTAAATATCAGGTGAGCGTGGGAATAGAACAGGCCATATTGGCCGATAAAAATGAAATAGAGATGCTCAAAACTAAGCTTGAGCAAACACATCTAGTGGTCCAGGATGGTCGGATGCAAGTGAGCTAGTAGAGGAATTTGATCGAGCAGCTGTAGGCCAGGGTGGAGACCGCCGAGAGCCGAATGATAAACATCGAGATGTTCAAATCCCAGGTGATCAATATTCAGAGCAGAGTCTCTGTGGCACAGCGAAATTTGCTCACTAAGGTAGAAGCGATCTGAGACAACTGTCTGTTGGTAAATCAGGTTTCCGAGAACTTATCTGCCAGAGAAAGGGATGTCGGAGCGGCTCGGGTCGCCTTCTAGGAGGCGGTGACAGCCACGAACAACAGGGTTTCAGTAGGTACTCCGAGGCTTACCATTTCAGAGCAAACTAGAGGAAATATTTTGTTAAAGGAATGGGAGCATAACATCACCGAAGGCAAGCAACAAGACCAAAAGATAACCAACTCCTTGGAGGAGGCCTTTAATTCTATAGATGGCGAGCTGCTGGGCATTGATAGCGGGTGCGATACCGAGATGCTAATGCAGATGAATGTAGAAAATATCTCGCTTGATCTGAAGGATAAAGAAGAAAGAGATTCGCCTGATATCTCTCAGATGAATATGGTGTACATAGTCCAAGTGGATAAATGCATGATCAAACCCATCGCACAATTATGTGCGATCGACATCATCAATGGACAGATGGAGGACAGGTTGCAGCAGTTAGCCCGAGAATGTTACTTCTTCGAAGCCAACTGTCAAGCAGAACCATCACGGCTAATATCTCAGCTGGTGGAAAGATGTATCCCTTGTACCGAGCTTGCGCAACGACAAACATCTGGCACCAAGTGAGGACAGAGTAGGAGAAATGGAGCGATTGCACTCCTCCTTGTCATAATCGAAATTTTGTGACTATTGAGATTCTACCTGACTTCTAAAATTGTATAAATATACCACAGAAAGAAAGAAATAAGGATGGACCCTTTTGTGTCGATTGTAACAGAGTTTTTTACATTTGAGAAGTTAATACAAGCAAATCTGAAGATTCTCAATTCCGTCATGACTATGTTACAAGTTTGTTTCCTTGTATTTCATTTTTCGTTTCATTTCATATTCATAATTGATGTGCTTCGTTATACTTTAGTACGACCACTACTATAGCGAATGAATTTTGGTTTTTTGTAATTGTTTATTGTCTTTCCTCTGCACCAGCTATCAGCGGGTGTAAGACCAGTCTGCATTTTCAGAATTCGACATATATTCTCTGCTACATCGGTTATTTCCTTACAATTTTCCTCTTCTGTTTATTCATGAGATTCTCCCCTGGTAGGAGCCTTACACTATAGACAGCTAAATGTTTTTCTCCCACCTCACCTTTTATTAAAATATAATAGAGTTATGGGAAAGAGCCTTTGATTTGCATCCCTATTTTATTCCTAAAACCGTAAAATCTCTTTTATTCGACCAAATCGAGACAACATTTAATCTCTCTTTGAAGTCTTTCCTACTTTTACTATTCCTCCATGACTGTCCCTGTACCAACACAACCTAATATTGAACCCGAACTATCGGACCAAATGCACATTGCCTTAAACCTTTTCGACATAATTCTTAAAACTGCTACTAATCGGGTCGAACTTGAACATTCATGGGCAGCCATTGAACAAGATATAACTATCCAGGAACAGTTGGAAGCTAGACAATGCCAACGTAGAAATATTCCCTAGTTTCCTTTGACGAAGGTTGACGTTTCCCTCTTCTCCACTTTCGGATGCCTTGACACTGTACTTCTAAGCCTTAAGTATAGAATTAGGAACAACATCTTTTTGGCGCCGTTGCCGGGGACCGAAGTTACGAAATCGTTTTCCCTGGGAAAACGACAATTTGTTTTTCTTTGAAAGTGTTACCCTTTGATAGTGAAAAAAGAGTACACACCTTTTAAGGATTTTAATCTTTCACTTGGTGACTCCACAAGAAATAAAATGGCATCCGGTCGAAGGAATACCAGACAAAACCCGGATGGTAAGCAGATTACGCCCATTACCGATCCTAAAAAATTCTAAAGGTGAGAGGCTCTTTTAAGCCAACCGCTGCAGTTTACAAACTTAAAACCCCCTCACTAAATACTAAGAGTCCTTTCGAACCCTCAACTTTGCTCAGTCCTCTCTTTGATGCTAAATATTCAATGTCAAACTGCTCCGAAGTTAGGAGTGAGATTCATCCAACTGTCCCCTTAGCACACAAAGGAAAAGGTCCTCTTGAAAGTTCGTCAGCTTTTGATGTACCATCTTTTCCTCAGTTGAATTTCCCGACTTCACCAAATTCTCAAGAGTGTGTTACACACTCGGTTCCCACACCCGTTGGTTCTCCTGATTTCGTCTCTTGCAAATCCAAGGAACCGAGTCCTCGCGTCCCTTATCTTTCCTCATAGAATTTTCCTCTTCGCGAAGAAAACAAAGATTCCCTTTTAATTTTCCAAAACCCCCTTTACAACTTTCCACAAACAACGATGGAAGCCGTCGGAGGAGGAGGTGGAGGGTTTATAGGAGGAGGCGAAGGGTTTATCAGAGGAAGAGGGGGAGGAGCCCTTCTAGGAGGAGTTGGAGGCCAAGGGCCTTCTCCCCCTCCCAGAGTGTTTGCGAAAGTTGCATCCAGATACGCTCCATTAGTATTGCCTGTCCCTCTACACGATCTTCCAGAAAATTACATAAAAAATTTACCGAAGTTCAACGGGTAAGGGGATTTGACCATGGCTGAACATATTAATTTTTTCGACCAATTCGCAGATATCTTCGGTATCGAACATGAGGACATATATTCAAAACTCCTTGTACAAACCTTTGAAGGTTAGGTCCGAACTTGGTTTCGTAGCCTACCCGCAGCTTCTATCTTATCTTATGACGCTTTGGAAGATGCTTTCCTCAGACAATGGGGCGAGAGAAAAGACCATCTCTATTATTTAACCGAATTTGGGTCTTTAAAGAAAAAGAACTCAGAAACAGTCATGGAATTCATTCATAGATTCAACAAACTGTACAATAAAATCCCAGCCGAGGTTAAACCGTCCCAACCCGCGGCCAAAGTGACTTTCGTCGGAGCTTTCGAGCCAGATTTTTCTCTCCTTTTGCGAGAGAGAAGGGGAGCCACCCTAAACCGTATGCAGGATGATGTGGTAGAAATAGAGTCTAATATGATGGCTTCAGGTAAAATTAAATCTAGATTAGAGACTGGAAATAGAGAGACCAAGCGATTTAGAGAACAAGCAATTCCTTCAGGGTCCAATAGATCCTCAGACGATAGGGTGGACGATATGGCTAGACTGATTAAAGAACTATCAAATAAAATATCCAGAATGGAACTCGAATAGGCCAAACATGACTCTTACCCCAAAAAGGATTTCAAGAGGAATCAAAACCCCCCTAATCAACAAAGACAAATAAAAAATGAAGATCAAAAAATACAAGCTCCCCTAAAGAATGAAAATTTTATAGGAGCAAACGATTTTCAAGACTTGGGAGATTCGGATAATGATGTCATGAACTTCAGTGATGACTGTACTCAGCCATATCTGACTCGAGAAGACTATGAAAAATATCTAAACATGCAACAACCGTTGAATAAGGGTGAAGAAGGTGATCACACTGATCTCTGTGAATCTCAACCAGAAACTGAGATGATAATTGCGGAGTTTCAACCAAAGTACAATCTAAGATCTAAGAGTAAGCCCACCTCAACAACTCAACCCAAGAAAATCCTTCAAAGAGGTCAAGCTTATGAACCTCCTTTGGAAGACACCTTATTACCCAACAACAAAACTAAAGTAGTAAGAACTCAATATTTCGAAGTGAAAAAAGTTGAAACCCAAACACAAGAAACCGAACCAGTAAATAAAGTTACACCTTCAACCAAGATCATGAGTGATAAAGTGGTCCAAACAAATAATTCGAAAAGGAAGGATGCAGAAGTCTCAACCAATGAAACAGACAAGGTGACTAGAGCTTTCAGTTTTGAAAATGAGTTAAGAAAAATTAAGATACCAATCCCTTTGGTAGAATTAGCGAAAAACCCCGTTTATCGAAAGCAAATTACCAAAGCAATGGGTGTCTCTGAGCTAGAAATCCAGTCTGATGTTTTAAACTTGGAATATGACAAACCTAACATCACCTTTGGTCCCCATTTTGAAGGGGCCAAAGACACTATTTCTCCCTTTTACATCACTCTGAATGTGTATGATCAATTGTTGCACAATTGCATGTTAGACTCCGGAGCCTCCCATAATGTTATGCCCAAGGTTATTATGGACAATTTGGGTCTCCAGATCACCAGAACTTATTGATATCTGTACTCTTTTGACTCAAGAAGGGTTAAGTGTATGGGGATGATTAAAGATCTGGTAGTTACCCTGGCGCAGGTCCCAGTTAAGAGTATCCTGATGGATGTGGTTATTGTAGATATTCCCCCTAAGTATGGCTTGTTTTTATCTACGTCATGGGAAGCCAAGTTGGGGGGTTCTCTACAGTTGGACATGACGTATGCCACAATCCCTATGTTCAGTGATCCGTTCACTCGGTTTTACAGAGAAACAAGATTAGAATATATAGTCAGTGACCCTCAAAACCCAAACAACTTCCCTATTTACATTGCGGACCAAGATCTGGGAAATTTAATCTTGTCTTTTTATGATGGTTTGGATGGTTGTTCGGAGGAAATCGATATAAAGTAAGAAGAGTCAAGTCACATGACAGAAGATCTGTGTAACACTGGAGTCTGGAAAATGTATTTTGATGGTGTTTTATCTTCTGAAGGGGCAGGTGCAGGAGTGCTTTTAGTGGCTCCCGAAGGTAAATTCATTGTTCCTTTCTCCTACCGACTACAGTGGGACATAGATTATACTAACAACGTATGCGAATATGAAGCATTTATCTTAGGATTAGAGGCGGCCAAAAAGCTAAATATAAGTAACTTGGAGGTATATGGTGATGCAGAGCTAATAGTCAAACAAATAAACCGACAGTACCAAGCCAAGCATCCCAGACTAAGAACATATAGAAATTGTTCTTAGGATCCCATGGAAAACTTTTTCTCATCCGTAAAGGTCCATTTTATCCCTCACGTAGAGAACCTACATGTTGATGCATTAGCAAAGGCATCTTCAACCTTCTCTCCTCGCACAACTTTCAAACTGAAGTACCACATTGAAATCAGATACAAACCCTATATACCAGACAATATCCGACACTAGCAGGTCTTTGAAGATGACGAACAAATTAATAAATTTCTTGCAGCAGTGGGTGAGTTCTCTGAAACTCATGCAGACCAAGAGGATCAAAATGACCCGATGTGGATCATGCAAGAGGGGGAAGATCCTGAAACCTTCCGATAAAAAATTGCAGATCATCATATGTTGGTCCTTAAGAACAACCAGATTCCGAAAGGATTAATTCCTTTAGAGAGATTTTTTGATCAGAACGACGTACCCGTAAAATCCACTTTGTAGCCCCAACCAGAAGAAGTGGAGGATTGTGATATAGGAACTGAAAAAGAGTCCAGAGTGGTAAAAATATCCAAGTTCCTCCCTCCTGAAATGAAAGTTAAGTATAAAGACCTACTCAGACAGTATAAAGATGTTTTTTCCTGGTCTTACAATGAGCTAAGAACGTATGATACTTCCATAATTGATCACAAGATACCTTTGAAACCTGGGGTCAAACCGTTTAGGAAAAAGCTTAGACAGATTAACCCCATTTTGTTACCTATGATCGAAAAAGAAGTTAAGAAACTGTTAGATGCAAAAATAATCATACCTCTGAGATACTCGGACTGGGTAGAAAACATGGTCCCGGTCAGGAAAAAGAGAGGGGAAATCAGACTGTGTGTGGATTTCCGAAACTTAAATAAGTCATCTCTCAAGGATAATTATCCGCTGCCTAAAATGGACCATGTGTTAGAGAAAGTTGTTGGAGAAAATCGAATGTCTATGATAGATGGGTTCTCTGGTTATAACCAAATCTCCATGAACGAACAAGACAGGGAAAAAATTGCTTTCACCACACTATGGGGTATGTTCATGTATGACAAAATGCCTTTTGGTTTGATGAATGCAGGGGCCACTTTCCAGTGAGCTATGGACATCACTTTCGTAGGAGAAAGGGACAAGTTCATAGTCATTTACCTCGACGATTTGATGGTTTTCTCTAAAACTGATGAAGAACACTTGATGCATCTCAAACAAACCTTTAAAAAATGCCGCAGGTTTGGTCTATCTTTGAACCCAAAGAAATCACATTTCTCTATGCGGTAAGCTAAGCTTTTGGGCCATATCGTATCTAGGGATGGAATCAGGATTGATCCTAAGAGGATTGAAGAAATAGATAATATAAGTATTCCCAAAAATGTAAAAGAGATTCAATATTTCTTAGGAACAATAAATTTTTTACGAAGGTTTATCCCCAATTTCGCTAAGATTGTCAAATTGATCACAGGAATGTTGAAGAAGGACAGCGGAGTAAATTGGACAACCGAGGCCACATCATCGTTCACACATATTAAAAAAATCATAAGTGAGGCACCTGTGTTAGCAAGCCCAGACTATATGAAAGATTTTCTTATCTTCTCATTTGCCTCTGAACATACTATCGCCACGGTGCTCCTACAAAAGGATGAAGAAGGATTCGAACAACCGATCCCATTTTTCAGCAAGAGCCTTAGAGACACAAAACTGAAGTATGACATAATAGAAAAATAGGTGTATGCAATGGTAAAAGTGCTAAAGGAATTTAGAACTTATGTACTACATTCAAATATTATTGTGTATGTGCCTACCAGTTCTGTGAAAGATATATTGGTACAGCCAGACAGTGACGGAAAAAGAGGGCGATGGCTTGCTAAAATCCAAGAATTCGATCTAGAAGTTAAACTGACCAAATTGATAAAAGGGCAAGGCCTGTCCAAACTCTTAGTGGAGTCAAATTTCAGAGCCCTTGATATCAATTGCCTATACAAAAGTGATGAAGACACAGACCTAAACGAGCTGAACGAAGAAACAAGTCCAAACAAGATCGAAAAGAAGTTCATATCGTCAGGCTGGTATGGAGACATAGTGTTTTACTTGCTGAGCCTGAAATGCCCAAATGAACTATCACCATCTAAATGCAGAACTCTAAAACTCCATGCAGTTAAATATTGTATCGCTGAAAGTCAGTTATATTAGAAGGATCCACTCGGTTTCCTGTTAGTCTGTTTAGTCGAATCAGAAACTCAGCGAGTTATAGATGAATTTCATGAGGGAGTCTGTGGGGGGCATCATGCATGGAAAGCTATAGCTTACAAGATCTTGAGGCTTGGGTACTACTGGCCAAAAAAAAATTCGGACGTCAATGCCAAAGTGCATGCCTGCAACCCTTGTCAATTATTTGCAGGTAAACAGAAGCTTCCTGCACTGCCTCTAGTTCCAGTTAAAGCTGAAGCCCCATTTCAGCAATGGGGTCTAGACTTCATAGGTGAGATCAATCCCCATTCCAGTGCTCAACATAAGTGGATCTTAACAGCCACAGATTATTTTACTAAGTGGGTGGAAGCCATTCCAACCAAAAGGGAAACAGACTTGGTGGTAATCGATTTCTTGGAAGACAATATTTCGTCAAGATTCTGTTGTCCCCAAAAGATAGTTACCGACAATGCCCAGGCCTTTAAATCTATGGCTATGATCAATTTCTGTCAGAGGTATAACATCATTCTCGGCCATTCCACAGCATATTACCCTCAGGGGAACGGATTGGCCGAGTCATCTAACAAGAGCCTGGTAAATATAATCGAGAAAGTATTGGATGAAAATAAAAGGTCTTGGCATGTACACTTAAAATACGCATTATGGGAAAACCGCATCAGCACTAAAAGGTCTATTGGCATTTCGCATTTTCAAATGGTCTATGGGACATATGTTTTTCTACCTATAAACCTAGTGCTACCAGTGATGAAATTATGGCAGGATCAAAACGAAGAACCCAATCATGTAACCAGGAGAATAAATCAGTTGATTGAGGTTCAACAACATAGAGTTGAAGTTGATGAAAAGATGCAGAAGTACCAGGATAATATGAAAGCATTGTTTGACCAAAAAGCAAAGGACAGGGAATTCCATCCAAGTGATTTAGTGCTAAGATGGGATGAAATAAAGGAGGAAGTAGTGAAGCATAGTAAATTTGACCACCTCTAGTATGGACCGTTTAGGGTCTTGGCTCCAAAAGGAAAAAATTCTTTCCTACTGGAAAATATAGACGGAGAAGTCCTCCACGCCCCTATCAATGGGTGGTATCTAAAGCATTACATGACATAACAATCGCCAGATTCATAAAAAAAATAAAATAATAAATAAATAATTTTTTGATATATATATTTTATGTACATATATACATTTCTTTTGATTTTCTTTTTTCATTCATAAACTTTCGACACACTTCAAATAAGATTCATATTTTCTTTTTACAAGATTCCAGCTGCATACGAATAAAGCAGGAAAAGTAATCCGAAGGTCGGTGTCAGAAATAAATTGGCATAAACAGTTGATACCCAAAGTAGTTTCATATTGCACAAACAAATTGAAAGGAAAAGGTAAAAATCAGCTTTCTCAAAAAGATATGTTATAAAAGACTGTTAAAGAAAATTGAGGTAACACCATTCAAACCACAATATTAGCTGAGCTGACAGATAACAGAATTGTTTTGATAATCTTTGAAAAAATTAAAACAATTTTAAACGATTCATTGAATCTAAAAATAGTCAGTCAAAGCCAATTATCCCCGAAATTATCTACAAGAGTCAGTCTCGAGTTGTTTGACCTATGTATTTTCAGTCAGTAAGTCACTACCTGGCATCCTTTCTATCTTCAGGTCTAACTTTTATCAAGTCACCATCTTTCCGTTTCATTACGAAGGGGTAAAAGTTTTTTGTTTCAACCTCATGAGTTTCAAAACAGATTGTGGAAAGAAAGCGGGTCTTCACAACTACTCGATCCCCTGCTAAGAGAAGGAACGTTTAGAATGATCCTAACTTTCCTAGGTTTTTCAACGGCATCGAAGGATTAAAGCTTGCTCAAATAGGATGCCCTTAAAAAGTTATTTTCCTTTTTCTCCCTAAGAATGAAGATGTTGTGAAGGTCAAGGGAAGGTTGGTACCGAGTAATCAAAGTAAGTTGACAGACCTCTAATGCAAAATATTACATAGATATCATCCCTGATGCAAACTGATTGCCCCCATCTTCGCGCTCAAAAAGTAAATTATAAGACAGCTGGTGAAAGGAAATTCAAAAATGATTGCCCCCACCTAGTCCAAGAGACGATGAAAGGAAATTCAGAAATGATTGCCCTCGTCTTAGCATTTAAATGGATAAATATATTCTGAAGTGATGAAAGGAAATTCAGTAAAAAGGGGCCAGATAACTTCACCAGGGTACTGAACAGGCTTGCTGGCAGTGAAGCAATGTCTGAGATATTTGTAAGGTTGTTATACATGAATATCACTCTACTCTGGTAACCAATGTTTTCTAAAACCTGATCCACATCCCAAATTTAGACGGGACTCCCCAATTAAAAACATATAATCTTATTCTATTGATGCAAGCTGAGAGCCGCAAGATCTGTTGGGTCTCCTAGGACTGTTTCGATTGTCTTGAAAACATACATGAATTTAGTAGCAGGAAAGAGAAAATTGTGAAAGGGACTACAGATGTGTTTAAAAAGAGTATCTGATTTTGAAAAAGATTTTCAAGGTAAAGAACGAAATCTTTTTCCCCCTTCGATATACTATTCTCGGGAACCTTTTGTTGTTGGGTATTCTACCCTATGGACTAATAAGCTAGGGCTCTAAACTTATACGTAGATCATGACCCTCAAGACTTAACTTTTAACCTTCTACCCAAATCTGAAACCCCGATTTTCACATGCACACAAAAGAAGAATGAACCA
>SNQJ01S0131592.1:0-12026 GCA_010110895.2 Picea sitchensis | reverse complement strand
TAATAAAGGTCAATATTAATAAGGCCTTTCAATAAAATAGAATAAGGTGGATGTAAGAAGACCTAATAGAAGCTTCCGCTTCTAGAAGAATCTTCCTCTAGATGCTTCTCTTAATAGACATATTTAGTATAAATAAGAGGCGAAGGTATGAGAACCCTAGCTTGGAGATTATTGTAACAGAGTGCTGCTCTACTGGAGGTTGCCCCCTCTAAGAGGCATGTGAACATTGCTATCTGACTCAAAGTTCTATTTCTGCTGCTATTTCGTATATCATTTCTATGTATGGTGAAGATTATGCTGGATATTTCACTGTCATTCTGTCATTTCTAGTATTTCATTTCTGTTCTGCATATTTTATATATCTGGTATCTTGCATATAACATGATTAATTAATCACTTAATCCAATATTATCTTCCCTTTTAATTAAGTCATGTTATCACGATCTCGTAGTTTCGTAGCTCGGCATGTAAATCTCCCAGAAACTTGTCTTCGAAGCTCCGAGTTGCGATATGGAGAATATAATAATTATAAAATTAATCAAGCCCCAAATCACGATTACCTTTAATTAAACCAAAATCGATCTTCACAGTCTCGGGAGTTAGAGACTCAAAATGTTAAAGGAAAATCCCCGATATAGCGAGTACCGAAACACAGTTAACAACGGTAAAACCAAATTAATTAAGATAAATAAATGAATATCCCACGCTTTGATGTCTGCATGATTTATGAGGTAGCCTTTTCATCCATGCGCCAACTGAGAGTTTAAAATCACCAAAATTTATGACATTGATGAGGAAATAGGGTAAATCGATGTATAAGATTGGATTTTTATGACAGAATTTATTTCCAAATGTGATTTGACAGACTTGTTCTAAAAGGTACCGAGTCTTTGAGTATATAGCAGAATTGTATTTCATTTTAACAAATTCATTTTCATAGCACGCAGAGCTCACCACCTCTGAGAAAACTGACTTCTGTATGTATACGCAGTTCTATCGCAGAAGAGATAAAATGCAAGCTTTATCCATGGCTTTGCGAAAAGAAGCAAAGGCGAATGTTGAGGTTTCAGGACAAGGCTCGGACAATGTCTTTGATACTTCGCCCTGAAGTATCAACTCAATCCCAAATTGGTTCTATGTTTCAGATATTCTGCAAGCAGAATTGGTGGATTATTATGACGAATCCGATGACAACGAAAGAGATGATTTAACCACCAAGTACAAAATAGTCATCCAATTCAGAATGCACAGAGTAGCCGCCAGATCGCGGTTGCTTCCATATTATGATATGGTCCGATGGGCATTGGACCATGTGGACATACCAACCAGGACTATCATGAACGAGCAAAGAGTCGCCATCAGAACTTTCAGGCTGGAGCATCTGCAAACCATGTACAAGCTGCCCGCAACATCTGACCACACATATGGCGTTGAGTTCTTGGAAGAATTCAAGGAGAAGGAATGTGAACAATATGATAAAACCATGTCCAGTTTGATAAAGGATTGGGTTTCAAACACCACGAAGTTTAGAGGTTATACCCATGGCATATATTCAATCGCTTCGTTAGAGCCATAGTACAGATATGTGGCCATGATGACATGCCAGTTATATGGGAAAGAGGACACATCGCATTTTTTCCTTGCGTGGCTGCCTCTAATGTTTTGGGTCATCGAAGGCTGTTCTTTTAACTGGGAAAAGATGCTTTCAGATAGCTTGACCAATCGGATCACAGAGTATCGGGAGCAAAAGGAGAATGGGAAGGTGTCATCATTTTTCATGTCCGCGTACACTATGGACGCAATTTGTTCTATGACACCATTTCCATTGATGAACTGGAGCTGGACTCTAGCCAAAGATGAATCCATACATGTATATCATGCAAAATTATGGGAAAACAAAGCAGAAAATTTTGCTTATGAAATTTTTAACTGGGTAATGGTGCCCCTGCACATCGCCATTTTTGGTCACCTGCCACCCCGTATCTTGGACAACATAGTGACAAATATGAGAAGCATAGAGGACTGGTACGTAGAGGTAGAATTTTCATACCTCAGAGTTTTTGGGGCTTCTGTTCCCCCGCATGTGTTGCCATTGTTCATTCCCGACAAGCTGGCTTGTAGCGAGGTCGCCCGGTAGACAGTAATTGGCAGTGTAAGTAAAGAGCTTAAAGGGTACTCAAAGAAGGTATTGCCATCTTTTCCCATTCATTTGAATTCTTATTCTTTATTATATTTCGGGCATGCCAAAGCTGAGGCTGTAGCCATGGCAGACCTAAATTTGGTCTCCATCGAATACAAGAAGAACGATCCACAGAGGGTCGTGAGCAATCATTTGGCTAATTGCGGGCTCAAAATATTTGAGCATAAGAATTCACCCTCAGATGACATTTTCCGAGGAGTGAGGTCCTATGAAGAAATTATAGCCCGGATTCAATCCTTGGCACCTGAGGAAAGAGCTGATGTATTGAAGTTCCAAGAACATCGACGTAGTTGTCTTCCCGTTGTGTTGCGAGGGGGGAGTCCAGGTATTTCAGAGAAAAAACAGAAGAATGCCGAAGGTTCTAAAGATGCAACTCCCAACCAAGGAAAACACCAGCATGAGGAGGAACAAACTAAGAATCTGAAAGTAAAGAAAAAGACTCCAGACCCGCCAAAGAAACAGAATCCAGAGATAGAGATAAAGACTCCAGAACCGCCAAAGAAGTAGAGTCTGGTCGATACTCCAGGAAAATCGATGAAACAGGTCAGAGAACCCATCACGTCAGTCACACCCTTGCAGTCGATACAGGGAAACATTGGTGAGGGATGGATATTCAATGAAGAGTTGAGGCCCATAAGAGTAGAACAACTCCCTCCAAATGAGTTTTTCTTCGATAAAAAGAGGAAGGAAATAGTGAAAAGGGAATTTTATCAAGAAGGAGAGTCGACTGCAAAGAAATATAAAGTCATAACTGATGGAAAAGACAAGAAAAATGAGCAATTCACCACTGAGATAGTAGGGATGCTAGGAGCCTATGCCTCGGCGAATCAGTTTTCAATTGGGCTCCTAAAAAACCAACTTAAAAGAAAAAATCACCTAATTAAGACCCTTGAAGCCAGACTGGCCACAACAACAGAGAATGCTAAAGATCAGGCGAGCATGGCAATAGAACAGGCCAAATTGGCCAATAAAAATGAAATAGAGATGCTCAAAACTAAGCTTGAGAAAACACAACTGGTGATCCGGGATGGTCAGATGCAAGCAAGCCAGCAGAGGAATTTGATCGAGCAACTGCAGGCCAGGGTGGAGACTACCGAGAGCCGAATGATAAACATCGGGATGTTCAAATCCCAGGCGATCGAGATTCGAAGCAAAGTCTCTGCGGCGCAGTGAAATTTTCTCGCCAAGGTAGAAGCGATCCGAGACAACTGTCTGTTGGTAAATCAGGTTTTCGAGAACTTATCTACCAGAGAAAGGGATGCCGGAGCGACTCGGGTCACCTTCCAGGAGGCGGTGATAGCCATGAACAACAGGGTTTCGATAGGTACTCCCAGGCTCACCATTTCAGAGCAAACCAAAGGAAATATTCTGTTAAAGGAATGGGAGCATTACATCGCCGAAGGCAAGCAGTAAGCCCAAAAGATAACCAACTCCTTGGAGGAGGCCTTTAATTCTATAGACGGTGAGCTGTTGGGCATTGACAGTGGGTGCAATGCCGAGATGCTAATGCAAATGAATGTGGAAAAGATCTCGCTTGATCTGAAGGATAAAGAAGAAAGAGATTCGACCGATATCTCTCAGATGACTATGGTGGATATAGTCCAAGTGGATAAATGCATGATCATACCCAGCACGCAATTATGCGCCATTGACATCATCAATGGACAGATGGAGGATAGGTTGCAGCAGTTAGCTCGAGAATGTTACTTCTTCGAAGCCAGCTGTCAAGCAGAACCATCGCGGCTAATATCTCAGCTGGTGGAAAGATGTATCGCTTGTACTGAGCTCGCGCAATGACAAACATCTGGCACCAAGTGAGGACAGAGTAGGAGAAATGGATCGATTGCACTCCTCCTCATCATAACCAAAATTTTGTGACTATTGAGATTCTACCTGACTTGTAAAATTGTATAAATATACCACAGAAAGAAATAAACAAGGTTGGACCCTTTTGTGTCTATTGTAACAGAGTTTTTTACATTTGAGAAGTTAATACAAGAAAATCTGAAGATTCTCAATTCCGTCACAACTGTGTTACAAGTTTGTTTCCTTGTATTTCATTTTTCGTTTCATTTCATATTCATAATTGATGTGCTTCGTTATACTTTAGTACGACCACTACTATAGCGAATGAATTTTGGTTTTTTGTAATTGTTTACTGTCTTTCCTCTGCACCATCTATCAGCGGGTGTAAGACCAGTTTGCATTTTCAGAATTCGACATATATTCTCTGCTACATCGGTTATTTCCTTACAATTTTCCTCTTCTATTTATTCGTGAGATTCTCCCCTGGTAGGAGCCTTACACTATAGACAGCTAAATATTTTTCTCCCACCTCACCTTTTATTAAAATATAATACAATTATGGGAAAGAGCCTTTGATTTGCATCCCTATTTTATTCCTAAAACCGTAAAATCTCTTTTATTCGACCAAATCGAGACAACATTTAATCTCTCTTTGAAGTCTTTCCTACTTTTATTGTTCCTCCATGACTATCCTTGTACCAACACAGCCTAATATCGAACCTGGACTATCGGACCAAACGCACATTGCCTTAAACCTTTTCGACACAATTCTTAAAACTGCTACTAACCGGGTCGAACTTGAACATTCATGGGTAACCATTGAACAAGATATAACTATCCAGGAACAGTTGGAAGCTAGAAAACGCCAACATAGACATCTTCCCTAGTTTCCTTTGTCGAAGGTTGACGTTTCCCTCTTCTCCATCTTTTACCCACTTTTGGATGCCTTGACACTGTACTTCTAAGCCTTAAGTACAGACTCAGGAACAACACCAGCGACCCATAAAATCTCACAATCATCACTGCTATACAGTGATGCACTAGGGCATCCATCGCCCCAATTCTCATGATAGTGTCGGACATAAAGTTTGGCCCCGAACAATATCTTCGGCCAACCATCGCTTGTGGCATATCCCTTGGTAGCACCGGCTCCGTCGGTAGGGGCGTTCCCCAAAACAAGAGCCCAATCAAAAAATATACATCCTCCACCGCAGTGAAGGAAATCTGCTCTCCTAGCACTATGAAGCAATGTAGGTTTGGACTCCACATCCGAATAAGAAACTGCAGGAGATACTCCTACACCCATATCAATGGGCACTCAAAGAACTTCAGTAGCCCACAGGCTTCCAAAGTCGCACGTACACCTGGCTCCTCAATAGCCACGGCATCTCGCAGCTGGGACCAATCCTGCTCTCGCCAACCAATCGACATTGTGCACAAATCTCACCTGCAACCACATAAAACAGTCCTAATTCAGCCACATAAACCATCAACAACATCAAAAAAGATAAGTTTTACTCCCATCAACCTTGCCTCCAAGGCACGGTTGTTTAACCCACAGGCGCGCACACGTGAGCACCTGTTCACTCCATAGGAGCGCACCTATGCGCTCCTGTCCATCCTTCTGGCATGCATACGTGCGTGCCTGTTCAATTTACAGGCATGCTCTAAAGCGTGTCTGTCCAAAGCATAGCCGCGCACACATGCACAGCTATGCAGCCGACAGGCGTGCATATAGTGCGTGCCATTTACCCTCTTACCAGCGTCCCCATGCGCATCTATCTGGTGGCCAGGCACGCACGTGTGCACGCCTACTGTTGGATTGCTCATGCACGTGGGGCCCACACTCATAAAAATTCTATGTACGGCCCTCCGTACAACCCATGCCCAAAAAATGAAACCCTAATTCTATGCAGGATGGTCATACCACTAACTTGAAGCTCACTGGTCCTCGATCGGATGCCTCATCCTCCCAAAATCTCCAAATTTCCTCTGAATACTTCTCGTCCAGTCACTATAGCAACAAGTACAAATGAGGTGCCAATGTGGGCCCTACAACTATATATAGGCTTTTTTGCCAAACTTCCACTCACCATTCCGGGAGCTCCAGGCATCCATTTCTCGATCCATCTTCAACCACGGGATCAACATCCCATCATCTACATCACGACAGTCCCTGGGCCTCTTTTCATCCTGAGCCCCCAGGATGCCATTTTTTCATACCCTGATCAGGTACGCACGCTCATATTCAAAATTATCAAATACATGCTCATATATTCGATTCTCTTCAGATATTGTTCACGTCAGGTATTTGGTTTTCATGTGTGCAGGTACTTGGTCATCATACATCAACACCACCCCTTCAGGTATATACTCAGCATTGGCATGTAGTCATTCCCATTGAATCTCACTTACATTTCCAATCACACCCTCTGACATTTTCCTCTAGGATCCCCATTTCCGACTCTGCAGTACTACCACCTCTATTTGCATCTTCGGTACTGTCACCCAGTAGCACTCTTACCCACATGAGTTGTCCCATTCATAGCACCCTTTTGCACTTTTGACACTCATGTTGTTTTTTCAAAAACCTTTAGGGATGGGAGTCCTGATAGTCTTACATCATGTCGTGAATCAGCCACATACTACTTCTCCTCATTTTGCTATCTTTCCCAAACAGACTCCCAGATTATCTCTCCACGGTTCTATTTTTGGACTACACCTCTGCAGTATCATGAACCCTCCATTTCACCCATAATCTCTTTGCCCATTTGCAAATTTCCCTTCATTTCACCTACCTCATATAGAAACCCACCCATGGGGCCCCCACCCTCCATCAATTCTCCGAGAAAATTATGCCCTACCCGGGCCAACCATATCACACTAGGGCACCCGTTTTTGTATTTGTACACTTCTCCCAAATTATTCTTTATTTATTGTACAAGCTCCTTTGTTTTCAGCAGTTACATTACCTTTTTGTCATCACCTTAGGCGACCTTCTTCCCTTTTTGGTCAAACGCAACCCATGTCACCCTTGGTTGGGGCACTACTTATCATCCACCCTTGACGACATCGTCCATATCTTCAGAGAACCCCACAGGCCACTTACCTCTACCCTCTGAGTTTGTTCACCTTGTCCCACCTCTGGCACAACTTATCCCCTGTCTTGTTGTCCCCCTGACACTTGACCTCGTTGAACGGTTGAGACCACTTTTATCTCAAATATACTCCAACCAAGGGCAGTCTTGAGTCTTCCTACATCTTGAATTCGTCCATGTACCTCCTCCACTTCCTAACCTCACCTAGTAGATTTCACGAAGCCATTTTCTTCTGGGAGTCACGTCCCCCTTTTTTTGTCGACATAGGCACAATTTTCCAGAAGTNGTAGATTTCACGAAGCCATTTTCTTCTGGGAGTCACGTCCCCCTTTTTTTGTCGACATAGGCACAATTTTCCAGAAGGGCGACAGTATCTTGATTCTCATTACCCATCCAATGAGATATCTCGGACAACACAAGGAGAAATACAATTTCCCCCTGCTGTTGTTTACCCCCATAACATTCAACATCAACACTTTCTCATGTTACGGTGGATCTTACTTTGTGACTATTGTAGTTAGTTCTTTTACTTGCCGAAGACCTCTAAACTTGGTTGGGCTATCAATGCTCACCGAATATGTGATACTTCTTACAGTTGTCACTGCCTACTATTCAGAGTATGTTCATCCGCAGAATTATCTTCTGCCTTTATCACGAACACCCTCGAGGGCGCTGCAGTTGTCTACACCAACACTTCATTCCTCTTTTTTGAGTTACATGACATGAGCATGGGGCATGCCCGCCTCATTTGCACACAGTTTCCTTTTTTACACACCTCATGGAAGGTTGGGTTCTACCGGTTCCTTTTTCCCTCCAAAGGATTGCTCTTGACAATCCCACTATTGCTCTCTCTTATAAAAGAACTCTCAGTAGAAGAAACATTGATGAATTTCGGCTATATGTATGCTCCTAACCTCATCCATCAGGGGTCATCTGTTATCACTGAAATTTCGTTCGCAAATGGCTACAAGAATTCAGCATCGTCAAACAGTTATGAAGTCATCCATAGACCTGAATTAAAACAAAAGCATTCATAAAGGGTCAAAAACTATGCAAAATAGTGAAAAATTGAAGGGCTCTATGAAGACACTGGGCGCACGCGCACATGCGTGAAACAAAAACGTCAGATTCACGCACATGTGCACGATGCGCTACTGTTATCGCAAAAAGTCGTGCATCTAAGAAACGATGCATTTATGAGAGTGGTCGGCCTCTCACCCACTTCTGGTTCAGTTCTCAAGCTGATTTGACACTCAAATATGGACTGGATTCAACTGGATGGATGGTCAAAGACCTAGAAATGCCCTAATTAGCCTCTTTACACACTACAAACTAGTTGAACAAAAGCTCAAGGGAATGTTATAAAAAGGCCATGGATACACTTCATTTTTCAAGGAATTCAATGCAAAGTTATGCTGCCATTATTCTCTTGAGGACTCTTCTATCCTTGCCAAGAGTATACTTGCATCATTTAATTGGGAAATCCATCTCACCCCTTGAGTGGATTAACAAAGAATTCTTTCAGCATTTTCATTTTCATTTTCAAAGTTGTAAGAAGAGCTTACTTGTGGGGGTCCAAGAGCCCTCCCTTGGAGGAAGAAGGGACTCATAGTACCCTTTCTTCTCGATGTTTTCTTTCACTAATATCAGCCTTATCATTGGTGACATGGGTCTCATTGTTCTTTTGTCTCTATGTCCCTATGCTTATAAATTTATTTGTTGTTTCATTTCTTAGTTTAATTCTTAGTTGTTGTTTTATATTTCTTTTTCTAACCCTTTTCCTTGCAGCTATCCTGCTCAGCAAACCCAACTTAGCTTGCAAGCACCTCTATTTTGCTCACTAAGGTGACGAAAGAGGCGCAACAAACACGTGAAATCGGCTGCTCTTTCTTGTGTTCTTTTTGTGACTCATATCCATGGTCTTCCTGATCTCTCATTTTCCCCTCTGATATGATCTCTAAGTTAGATCCTCCATCATCTCCAAACGTTCTGATCTTTCTTGCTAGATCCACCATGAGGAGGTTCATATTGTGACTAATGTTGGGGACTTACACTTCCAACCTTTCAAATATCTCTTTTATTGGATATCGAGAGTTGTTATGAACATATTCGGCTGTCATGGCTAGGGTTTATGCGAGTTTTTTTTAATTCAATTCCTGGATCCTACAACTTTCCACAAATTCCCCTAGAAAACCTCCTATGATACCAATATGATCTGTAAATTTCTATGGATATTCTACTGGAATAGTTTGTCACAACATATATAATACACAAAACTGAAATCTACACTAAGAAGTTTAAATTCCTTTAGATTCTAGAATATTTAGTTATTGATTTTCTACTTAAGCATGAAATAGATAAAATGCGGAAAATAGAGAACAATAAAATACAATCACACACCATCCACAAAATAACACAAATATTTTCTCTAGGAAACCCTTACGGGAGAAAACCCAACTAGAAGGTGAGGCTTCTTTGCTCTGTTTTCTCTGGTGTGGAAATAATGCAAGTACAAAGGAGAAGGAACTATTTATGGAGTTACCTGATAATTGTGGACTATTAAGATGTTATAGAACATGAATCCCCTCTGTTATGCTCCCTAATTTCCCACTCCCAATTGTTCTACTCTGTTATGGAAAAAAATAAAATAACATAGAATGGAACCCCTTCTCCTAATGGCTTGATATTTAACATAGACCTTTTTCATACGAGTTTTGATAGTTGTGATTTTTTCACTGTTGGAAATTTATTGATGTTTAAAATAGCGTCACAGGGTATGAACTATGCTAGGAAAGTTTTAACCCAAAAAAATGTCATTGGATTCCTCAAAATGGCTCCAAAAGGTTTCGAACCCTAATTTTTCAAATTGGAACCTACCACTAAAACAACCCTGCAAGTTGATTCCTCCAATTTTTTCCTCTATGAAATCATCAAGATAGATAATAAAATAGTATAATGATCCAATTCAGATCAGACCATGGACTCAATCAAGGGGTTTGTGTCTGCGTTGGACCCATGAAGTTAGGAAATACCCCAAATGGGTGCCTAGAGAGTCAAACTAAGTCAAATTAGTGACCAATAGATAGATACCAAAGGGGAAAATGCATGTAAGGAAACCATCTAAGNATAATAGTGGAGGTTATTCAATGCAAGGAAGACTAGGTCCACTATATTATTAAATAAGGCCCACTATGGTATTTAGATATAATAAATGTAAGAGGACTTCTCAAAAGGTTATACTTATAGAAGATTCTTCCTCTAGAATGTTCTTAGGCGATGGTAGCATTATATAAAGGGTTTAAAGAAATGTAATTGGATATGAAGAGAAATATTGTATTGTAAGTGGTAGTTCAATAGGAGGATTCCCCCTGTAAGAGGCAAGTGAACAGGAGAGGATCCCTTCCATAATAAGATCCATTATATGGTGTTGTCCTATCTCAAGGGTTTTCTATAATAAAAATGTGGTTATTCTATATTTTTCTTTGAATCTTTGTGGATTTTTTATATGCAAGTATTTGGTTCTTAACAAGTGGTATCAGAGCACTTTCCTTGGCAGGAAGTGTGGGCAAATATTTTTATTTTTTACAGATTTATTTTTTCGAAAAAAAAAAGGGTCGTGACACTACGGATGATTTATGTATGTTTTGGTGAAAATTTTGAAAGAATTGGTTGTATATATGATTTCCTCTCATAAAAACACCTAAGTTTTAAAAAAATCGTCTGAAACGAAGTGTGAGAAGTCAAGTTATTTAAATTTTAAAATCTGCAATTTTCAGAGTTTTTTTTTCGCGGACGAAAGCATGATTTTTATGATTTTTGTAGCATCTGGGGCTGAATTTTTCAAAACAAATTGCAAATCTGAGTTCCTCTCATGATTTCACCCAATTTCAAAAAAACAATCATCCAAATCGAAGCTCTGGAAGTGAAGATATCGTTGATTTAAAATCAGTTATATTTTTTGAGGTTTTTTGTGATGGCGACGGGACTG
Organism: Picea sitchensis; assembly: GCA_010110895.2. Lineage (NCBI taxonomy): Eukaryota > Viridiplantae > Streptophyta > Pinopsida > Pinales > Pinaceae > Picea > Picea sitchensis. The sequence continues at coordinate 934 of SNQJ01S0131592.1, read as the reverse complement.
TAGAGTTCATAAATTTTCATAGAATACTGAGATTGTTACTAGATCAATTCCATTGGATAAATTATTTTAAAAGCTTTCTTTTGGTATATTTTATGTGGTGTTTCCCATGACTATTTTCTCTCAAACCAACTATTAAAATACACTTATATACTAATTATTAAAGTATTGAGGATTGATTCTTACATTGCATAAATAAGAAGCTTCCACACAATTCATCCACTACATGACAACACCAAAGTGACAATATTATACAATTCACTCTTAGACTTATAAAGCTCTTAAAATGACTTGATAAAATTAGATTCTTGTTATGAGAGCTAACTAACAAAGTACGTGCCCATTACCATTACCAAAAACAATTATAAGCTATGCATAAAAGCAAACATCATTTAATCAAATACATTGGATGTGAATATTAAAATTTAATTTCTAAACATTATTATTTATGATTATGTACTACTTAAATCATTTTAGTTTTTATAGAATTTTTTATTTATTTATAATGACCATTTTGGTTATTTTAATAATCAAGAACAATCTTGATAAATTGTATGGAAAATGAATATTAAAATTTAGTTTCTAAACATTATTGTTTATGATTGTGTGTATTATTTAAAGCACTTAATCATTTTAGCTTTTTATAACATTTATTATTTTTAATGACCATTTTGATTATCTCAATAAAATGAAAAAGATATGAATATTAAAATTTAGTTTCTAAACATTATTATTTTTTATTATGTACTACATAAATGATTTTGAGGTTAGTTTTTTTATTACATTTCTGTATTTCTAATGACCATTTTGATTATCTCAATAACTAAGTAACAATCTTGATACTGAAACTTTTATTTCAATCATTTAGAAGAATCTTAATAATTAGACATATAACCATGTGAATGAGTTAACTATAATAAAATTAAATAATTTTTAA
>SNQJ01S0131591.1:0-25834 GCA_010110895.2 Picea sitchensis | reverse complement strand
AAAATAACATTACTAATCTAAATTACAACTAATGGCCTAAAGCCGACATAAATAAAATAGCATTACTAATCTAATCTGTCCCAATTAAGGGGTAATGAGCCAATATTAGGGCTTAACAAATTGGCAGTAGAGACTACACGAAGTATGGATGCGAAGATGTGCAAGAATAGACTGCGCAATAAGATGGGTAGGCACAGAAATCAGAGAACCGCCTAGTTTCCATGGAATAAATGAATTGAAAAAATTCTTGACACAATATGAGGACAAAGTATTAGAAAAACAACGACTGCTAACACTTGACTTAACACTTAAGGCCACATCCGCGAGATGGTGGGGCGCACATAAAGAGACCATTACAGTCTGGTATCAATGTAAGCGCTTACTACGCATAAGGTTTGGTGCAGAACATGAATACAACAAACAACAACAATAGCAAGGACAAGTGGCACCAGTGGAACACTTGGCAAAGTGCAAAACGCTATGGAAAATGACGCCACCAGAGGAATGGCCTCATCACTTCATACATACTTTAGAGGGCATACCAGAAAATTGGTACACAGACTAGGAATTGTGCAAAGGAACTACAACATGGAGGAAATTGCAATGGAACTTCACAATCACTTTCTCATTCGATCATGAGAACCCTATCATAGACGCAGCTCTCAAATGACTCAAAGGAGTAATATTCATCAAAGAACCAGAAATAGAATTTATCACAGAAGAGAAACAACGGAATAAACAGACAGTCAAGGAACTACTGTCATGTTATCATGTACAGGAGAAAGCACCAGATGAAAATGACCCACGCGATATTTAGATCGAAGAAGTAGAAGGCGAAAGAGATGTGGAAGGACCACCCATAGAACTAGAAGTCATTTCCACACCAATCAAGGTAAAGAAAGTTAACATCGGGACAAATGAGCAACCCAAAATGGCCAGCATTGGAGACTAATGGGGTGAGCAAATAGTAGAAAGCATCACAGAATTTTTGCACGAATATAGCGACCTTTTTCCCACAACATTTATAGAGATGAAGGGTATAGCAGGAGAAATGGGAGAGATGAAGATACCACTCAGACCTGAAGCAAGACCTATGAGACAACGACCCTATAGACTAAACCCCATATATAAACAAAAATTTAAAGATGAGATTGATAGGATGCTTGAAGCTGACATCATCGAACTAGTTGAAGAATCATAATGGATAAGCCCGATGGTAGTACAATACAAGAAACAAGGAAGATGGATTAGGATATGCGTCAACTTGAGGAAGTTGAACGATGCATTCCTACACGACCCATTCCCTACACCATTCACAGATGAAGTGTTAGAGAATGTGGGGGGACATGAAGCTTGCTCATTCACTGATGTATTCTCAAGATACCATCATATTAAGATAGCATAGGAGGACAGACACAAGACCACATTTGCAATGGAATGGGGATCTTATTAGTACATAGTCATGCCACTCAGACTGAATGCACCCACAATATTCTCCAGAGTAGTCATCATAGCATTTAAGGAATGCATCCACCAGTTCCTCGAAGTATACCTGGATGATTGGACAATTTACAGTCTATTGAAAAACCATGTGGAAGTTTTACGACTAATGTTAGAATGATGCAGATAGTGCCAAATATCACTGAATATCAATAAATACATATTTGGAACACCGTTTTGGATACTATTGGGCCACATAGTATGAAAACAAGGCTTTTCAGTGGATCTAACCAAGATCATAATAATTGTTAACTTACTAGCACCAAAAAAAATCTGACAGCTAAGAGCAACCTTAGGGCACACCGGATACTACAGGAAATTCATCAAAGGATATGCCCTGATCACAACACCAATGGAAAAACTGTTAAGGAAGGATACCAAATACCAATGGAACGACGAGTGTCAACACGGTTTGGATACTCTGAAGGAAAATATGGTTACTGCATCGATATTAGTATTTCCAGACTGGGAAAAGACATTCCATGTGCATGTAGATGCATCAACGATAGCACTTGGAGCTATCTTAGCGTAGCCAGGAGCGGGAGACTTGGATCATCCGATAGCATTCAGAAGCAGAAAGCTATCAAACTTATAACATAATTGTAACATGACAGAAAGAGAAGGCTTAGCCATGGTCTATGCACTACAGAAGTTCAAACAATACCTATTGGGGAAACACTTTCAGATGTTTACATATCACTCAGCCCTGAAATACCTAGTCAACAAGCCAGTATTTAGGGGGAGAATTTGTTGATGGTTATTACTATTCCAATAATTTGACTTTGAAGTAATAGTTAAGCTAGGAAAATAGAATGCAGGACCTGACCACCTGTCGAGGGTCACAAATGGAGAAGAACCTACGAATCTAGAAGACACCTTTCCAGATGCACAACTATTCTCAGTACAGATTGTTGATGACTACTTCACAGAGATCATCCAATACTTGAGCATAGGTACTGAGTCGCAAGAATATACCAACGTGCAGAAGAAGAACCTGGTAGTCTGTGCAACCAACTATCAACTGATCGCAGGACATCTATACAAGATGGGCTCATATAACATTTTACGAAGGTACATGCTAGAGCACGAACGACCAAGAATTTTAGCAGAAGCCCTTGAGGGAATCACAGGAGGAGGTTATGCAGGAAAATATACCATGCAGAAGGTATTATGCGTAGTACTATGGTGGCCAATGATTCACAAAGACTCGAAAGAGTACTGTCAGGGATGCGATGTCTGTCAAAGGGTAGGCAAACCCAAAAAAAGGGACGAGATTCCACTATGACCACAAGTAACATTACAGGCATTTGATAAATGGGCAATAGACTTTGTGGGATCAATTAAACCACCAACCAAAAGGACAGGGGTAAGATACATCATCACAGTGACAAAATACCTAACAAAATAGGCGAAAGCCGCACTAGTAAAAGACTTCAGCGCAGAGACATATGGACACTTCTTGTTTGAACAAGTAATCACCAGATTTGTGTGTCTAGGAGTTTTGATGAGCGACCAAGGCACGCACTTCATAAACAACACCATCTGTGCGATGCTCGAATAATTTGAAGATCATCACCAGAGGAGCACACCATATCACCCACAGGAAAATGGAACAATAGAAGCCTTCAACAAAATTCTTGAGAACGCACTAACAAAGATCTGTAATATCAACAGAGACAACTGGGACTCAAAGTACCAACAGTATTATGGGTGTATAGGACTACATGTAAAAATTTGATAGGGCACACACCATTCAAACTAGTCTATGGCCAAGAAGTAGTAGTGCCATTAGAATTTTTAGTATCGAGCTTACGCGTAGCAGCTATCACACAAATGACAGAATGGGGTGCAGTACATGAAAGATTGAATCATTTATTATCAATGGAGGAAGACCGAATCCTGGTAGGATTCCATCAACAAGTGCAGAAAGCCAGAGACAAAGCTTGGCACAACTGACACATCAAGAAGAAAATGTTTAAGGAAGGAGATCTAGTATTTCTCTATGACAACAAGTCGTTTCAGCACCCGGGGAAGCTCAAAATGCATTGGGTAGGACCATACGAGGTAAAATCGGTAACATATAGAGCAGTTGTATAGTTAGAAGATTTAGCAGGCGCATACATGAGAGGAATGATCAATGGGAGCCGACTGAAGTTGTACAAGGACAGTCGACCACCCACCGCACAATAAAAGAAAAAAAAGAGGGAAACAGAATAAAAAGCGTGTAGCACGCCAAAAAGAGAAAGGCCACATCAGGTTTGAAACATAAATTTATCAAAGGAAAGGACAATGGTTACATACCAAAGAAAAAAAAGAGGGAAATGGAAAGTCGACAAAAGTAGTATGATAGGACAACACTAAGTGGAATTAAAGCACGACAAGGACTGAGGGAACATCACATTAAATGCACCAACTAGAGATGGAAAAGAAAGCGTAATGGGAAGTACGAGACTACCACATCTACACACTTCTTGTGTGAACGAGTAATCACTAGATTTGGGTGTCCAAGAGTTTTGATGAGCGACCAAGGGACACACTTCATAAACAACACCATCTATGTGATGCTCGAAGAATTTGAAGTTCATCACCAAAAGAGCACACCTTATCACCCACGGAAAAATGGAACAGTAGAAGCCTACAACAAAATTCTCGAGAATGCACTAACAAAGATCTGTAACATCAATAGAGACAACTGGGACCTCAAAGTACCAATAGTATTATGGGTGTATAGGACTACATGCAAAAATTTGACAGGGCACACACCATTCAAACTAGTCTATGGCCAAGAAGCAGTAGTGCCATTAGAATTTTTAGTACTGAGCTTACGCGTAGCAACTATCACACAAATGATAGAATGGGGTGCAGTACATGAAAGACTGGATCAATTATTATCAATGGAGGAAGACCGAATCCTGGCAGGATTCCATCAACAAGTGTAGAAAGCTAGAGACAAAGCTTGGCACGACTGACACATCAAGAAGAAAATGTTTAAGGAAGGAGATCTAGTATTTCTCTATGACAGTAAGTCATTTCAGCACCTGGGGAAGCTCAGAATGCATTGGGTAGGACCATACGAGATAAAATATGTAACAGATAGAGTATTTGTACAGTTAAAAGATTTAGTAGGTGCATACCTGAGAGGAATGATCAATGGGAGCAGACTAAAGTTGTACCAGGAAAGTCGACCACCCACCACAGAATAAAAGAAAAAAAAAAGAGAACCAGACTAAAAAGCACGTAGCACACCAGAAAGAGAAAGGCCACATCAGGTTTGAAACATAAATTCAGCAAAGGCAAGGACAATGGTTACATACCAAAGGAAAAAAAGAGGGAAATGGAAAGTCGACAAAAGTAGTATGACAGGACAACACTAAGCGGAATTAAAGCACGACAAGGATTGAGGGAACATCACATTAAATGTGCCAACTAAAGATGGAAAAGAAAGTGTAATGGCAAGTACGAGACCACCACATATGCATTGAACCCACAATTATGGTGCATTAATCACATCATGGAGGAAGCATCCTCGACAAGCTTTATGACAAACCCATACAACACGCGAGTACGAAAGAAACTGGTCTATTCATGAAAGGAGAACAAAGAGAGAGAAATAGCAGCCAGAACGAACATAGCGAGACCGCAGAGCTCACCAAATTCATTTGAACTCAGCAAACATTCGACAGTCACCACTATGGCACCACCAAAGCCAGCAGAACTAGGCTAGATAACAAGACTGACTAGGGTTCAAACTAGGTCATGAGGACTGCTGGAGGAAAATGAGAAGCTACAGCCGGAGATCATCGATATCGACGAGATCCCATCCCCAGAGGTGATACCAGTGAACCCTACACCGATACTGGAAGAGATTCAACATCCACAAGCAGCGACCATGAAAGAGGATACGCCAGCAGCGACGCAAGAGCCTCAGAACGAGGAAGCAGAAACCCAATGGGAAGTGAAACTAGAAAACACTCAAGCAACTGTGGAAGTTAACAGAATGACATAGAATCTCGGAGAAATAGTGAAACCAGATGATTCGAAAGCACCTAGCCTAGGTCAACCAACAAAGGAGACTGTTGGAACTACCTCAGCTTTGCCAGAATGGCTGATGGGGGAACAACCGGAAGTTGCTGGAACTTCTAGCCAATCACCACAGCAGGAAGACAAAGTTCAGATACTGAGCTCACCTCACAAGAAACATGCAGTAGAAATTGTGCTACTACGCATACCATATGGAGTACAGGTAGAACCGTAGCTATTGGGTTAGGTTAGGAAGCTCAAGTATTCTGACCATGATGTATCAGATGAAACCAAATTCCCAGAAATTGCACAGAGGGTCTTTATGCAGACCATAACCATAAACCAACTTGGAGAAATGATCAACCATCCACACCAGTGGGAAGTTGTGCTGGACAAAAAATGAATCTTAGGTTTGTTGAAGCTACCACATTTTGGTAGAGGCCAGTATGCAAAAACATGCACCAAGCAACTGTTAGAAATCATGCACGGAGGGGATATATGGTTGGATAAACTCATCCCCATAACTGTTGATCTTATCGCATAGATAACAGGACTACCCATTCGGGGTATGGATCTCGCGTTGATTCTAGACGACAAAGCCAAGGAGAAAGCGTTGGCAGAAGAGATCAAGAAAAAATATGGCATCACCAGAGGAACGAGGGGCATCATAATAAAACAAATCAACAACACAGCTACACAACTAGGTGCAAATATATTATCTTGCAAATTGCTCAGAAAATGCCGCAAAGAGGAAGTACCAACAGGAGTCATTGTAGTTGCAGCTCACTGTGCAGAAGGCACCGTTATGAGTTGTGCGCCATATCTATTGAATTTGTTTTAGGTGGACTGCAAGGATGCATAGGAACTAGGCACAAAATTCCATTACTCATGGTTGATCACCCTAATAGCCTTCATGGGATGGCGGGAACCAGAGTATGTAATTTTTTGCACTAGACCGCAACCAGCGGGAGTGAGATACCTATTACTGAGATCTAGGCCACAGTCTAGGCAAAAGAGGGAGAATGGGATCATATTCGAAGCATACCTATGAGACATACAGGAATCCATCAGCTGATCATGGAGAATAACACTAGAGGTTGTCGCGCGATATGCGGACATCGCCAATTTCTAGGCCATAAGACAAATAATGTGGATACAACCAAGGCAGGATCCAGATAGACAGTGGCTATCGATGCGCTACTGCATCACAGAAGGTGATATATACATGGTCATCAATGAATGGCCTAATGAATGGAGGATCCAAACCATTACCCAGGAAGTACCAAAAAGAACAACAGAAGGAGAGGTAGTGCAGGCAGAAACACAGCTTCCAGAAATCCCAGTGCCCAAGAAGCCAAGGACAGGCCAAAACAAGCTGACTCATGGAGACAAAGGGTCAAAGTAGATAGGGACCCAGAAGGGGTAGAAAGAGACTACAAAGCCGACCAACAAACAACAAAAACAAGCTAAGGGAGCAAGGGAGACCACCCCAAACCCCATCACATAGGAACCATGGGGGAAATAAGAGATCAGCCGCATGGGAAGGAGGCACGCGCAATAAATCAAAGGTGCAACGAGCATCGCTGGACTATATGATCATGAAATATGATGGGGAAATGATCGCCAGAATGTTCCAGGATTTCTTAGCATAAGATTTCGATCATGCAATGCATCATAGGGATAAACTGCAAAAAGAGCTGGCAGAAATGGGACAGTTCCTCAAGAAATCCGGGAAGCACAGATAGAAAGCAGTAGCGGAGGAACAGATCCACCGACAAATAAAGGGTGGAGGTAGAAGAAAGAGACTCGGTCCACCCCATTCCACACGCAAACACAACGATTTACATCAAACCTAACATGCTGCGCATGGATGAAATCATGGGGTAGACACCCCTGAAAGACTAGGACCACATCCAATTGGTCTTGACACAGATGCCACCAAGGGAATTACACAAATTGCAAGTTAGTTTCGATAACGAGGTACAGTCTCGTGCACATAAAAAATTAGTCGAGCTACAACAAGCAACAAAGAAGCGTGAGGCGCTGGAAAAAGTCTGTGAGCAGGTCAAGATCAAAACTCAGAAGGAAAAATAACACATAAATGAGCTAGAACGAAGAGTGGGAGGAGTTTTTGAGAAACTCCCAAGCACCGCGGAAGGAAATGAACTCCCAACAACAGGAAATATTGACCAGATTGCACAGGAAATTGATCAATATTAGAAGGAGATTGAGAATCTTTGCGAACAACTCACACCAACCACTCCACCGACAGTGAAGGAGAAAAGGAAACAGGAAGCAACAACGTAGTTGCAGGAGATGGAACAACAAGCTAGCACAACAGCCGAATTGCTCGATAAAGAAACACAACTTTGGACAAGGTTGGAGGAGGATCCACAGGTCCAACACTAGGAAAAGGAAGAGGAAAGGATCAATTCAATGATACAAGAAATAAAACAGAGGCAAAAGACCATACCAATCCCAGAATGAGTCAAAGGGATGCTGGAGATAAAGAAGATGCAGACAAAACTTATCACTGCACAAACACAGAAACAAGATTGTCAGGCTCAAATAGAACCACTACAGGAACGGGTAGCAGAAATACTCACACAAGAAGAAGGAGGTAAAACATAGATAGCATAGATCCAGACCAAATGTGCAGGATTGCTGAGCAACGAAGTGTCAGTTCAGGTAGTAGACACCATCAAGGAGAAGACCGCGCAGACACTGACAAAAGCAACAGAGCTCAAGGAAAAGTTCTAGATGATCACCAAGGATATCGAAGAATCTCAGAAGGATTAGGTGACTCGGGATGAGTCACATGTCAGTGTTGGGGGCCTGTTGGCACTAGGCCGAAGTGGAAAGAAGGATGATTGTGAGAAAGAAAGTGTGCAGAAAGAGAAGTAAATAGCTGGAAGGTAACACAACACGCGCGCATGCAAGAAAGCGTGCACAAGGAAAACAACAGCTGGAGGAAGAAAAACACGCGTGCATGAGAGGAAGACCTAATTTCAGTAGGGTTAGGGTTTTGGTAATACATTGTAAATGACTGAAGATCCTGATATATATAAATAGAGATACACAGGTATCATAGAGAGGTTGATTTTCTTTTGTGTTAGTTCAATTTTTGTAATGATCTATCATAGCTAGATACGAGTTGATGCATTATGCAATATGGTCATGGACCAATTTTGTAAGCTGTTGAGCTAAGAACATAGGAGAGGAGGAATATCTAAGGATTATATCGTAGGTTGTGGATCCTGGTGCGATCTAGTTCGCCTCGTATAGATCTTACCCATCAAAGGGAATTGTAAGCACGCGGGGCTGGAGATGCAGAACTACCATAATAAAAGAGCCAAGAGCCAAATATTTGAGGATGTAGCCTAGGAGGGGGTGAACCATGGTAATATCTATGTAATGCGATGAATGCATGCATCTCTTTTCTTTCTTTCAACAGTTCATTGTTATGCTTAATAAATGAGTTAATATATTGTTATGGATTAGGATTATGCTGTTCGCGAATTAAACTGTGATATGGAAACACGCACCCATGAGGAATAAGTAGATTACATTCACAGTTCGTAGTGCATGGATCTAGTTAATAAACCCCTATATCATACTCAATCCTAGGCTGTAAACACCCGAGTCTTACAACCACCCATTTAAAGCTATCTCAGGTGAGACTGCGTAGTACATTCTGTGTACTGTGTTTCCTTTTGGTTTACCAGGAGGGCCGATAGTTTTAGAGTCTTTGTTGGAAACCCAAAAGACATGAACCTTGGGCCAATAACTCAGACAGTAGAAGAGAGAAATTAAACCAACAAAGTGCATCAACAAAAGAGGTCTTGTTTTAACTTAGGTTAGGGTTTTAAGGATTAGTGTGGATATGAGGAAGACTTAGTAAGAAAATTAAGTGAATCTACCACTAGCTTCAGGTTATTCCAGTAGACAAAGAAGAGAAATGATTAAGATACAATAACTTATTAAATCCAAGAAAACAAAACTCCGAGAAAGCTATAACAGTATAACAATCAAACATCCATTTTCATACAGCTACAAAACATCATTTGAATCCTTCAATGACAGTAAAATTTCAGAGTGAGAGAGATTAAGATGGAAAAAGGAAAGCTAACTTCCATTAAACAAGATTTCACCAGATCTGATACATCAAAACTAGAGTAGGCTCTGTTTCATTAACATCACTAAAAAGGTATTTTACATCAACCATTTGAGCCTAAAAAATTAAACCAATTTTAAAGGGGTGGATCAAAAAGGAAGAGCAAGAAAGGTAGAGGGAAACAAATTGTTAGCAGAAGCATTCCATTGGGCATGGAGTCAACACATCCTATAGATCAAAGTCACTCAAGGTCATACCAAACCAAAAGGGATATAATTGATGGATGTATGTATAATAAATATAACAAAAATAAGAATATCATCAAGCAAAGATCCTCTTTGCAAAATGAATTAAAAGATAACTAGAACATAGATCATGAAAGGAGGCAATTACTACAAATCATTTGCAACTCATGAAGCCTCATGAACAACCATTGATCTTCAATGCCTACAATTCCATTCAAGCAATATGACAAGATAAAATGTTAAAAAATAACACAAATTTTGATAAGCAACTCTCATGAATCTTTAATGGCAGAAATGCTAATTATAATAGGCCCTGCGGCTTACAATTGAGCAACTAAACTTCTCTAGCTCTCTCCTCTCTTGGATCATGAATCCAACCCTTCTCCAAGAGATCCCCCCTCTCTTAAATAGAAAATAGAATCCAAATATCCTTAGGATGTCGAATCCCATCTCTTTCATTGGATTTTAAGCCTTGGAGATAGGTGGCAATAGTCAAAGAGACACAAATCCAACAAACTGCTAATTTTCAAGAAATTGTTGGAAGTCATTAATAAATTGTTTCCACCTCACTGCATGAGGTATTTAATGGAGCTAAAACTTAGGTGAAAGTGTCCCTTGACATATAGATTATCCATGATAATCCATTCGAACCCTCCTTGACAGGTGGCAACCTCCCAACAAGGAGAATATCCAATCAGCTATGCAAAACAAAGAATTTGCAGCACATTTCGTAACGCACTGGTGTTCTAATTGTTTCTCTCGAATTCAAAATAGGTTCAGGCTGAAATTTGGTCAGCAAGTCAACAAGGATATCATCTTCCTCCACAAAAAAATTCAGAGCAACCCACTTCGTCGTTTTGGTATTATGATCAAATTTGTAACAGTAACGAAGACTGAAACCTTGAATCCATGAATTTCTCCATATAGATAACAACCGGATCATGAAAAGAAGAAGAAGTGAAATTATGACAATAAAAGGTTACATCAGCCTGATATTGTTCCAATTGAAGATCAAAGATTCTCGACATATTCTCTTTCCCATGGAGGCTGCCACTTTCATCTATCTGCAAATCTGAACATGGCTGGAGACTGATTTCACTACTAGTTATAGGTTGTTTGATATTGTCTGAAAATCCAGGATCGATGATTTCCTCACAATGTTGTTCCTTAATGAATGAAGAAAAATGATCTATAGTATGGTCTTGAAATTCCTTCATATCCTCATCAAAATATGATTCATAGTTGTCATACACCGGCTCGTTGCTCCTTAAGTCAAAAAAATGTGATGTATGGATCTACTCTTATTCATCTAAATACTCATCAAAAATAGGTTTTTCTTGGTCAGTATTTGAAACAACTTCTTCATCATAAGTCATGCTGCTAAAGACATCTATTTCAAGAACAAAAATATCCTCTGTATTTTCTCCATAAGACCAACACACAAAATTTTCATCTGATGTAGATGAACAGGGAAGAGAAAGAGATGATTCCTCATTCAAGGCATATTCTTCATCCTCATAGCCTTCATGAGAATCAATTATATCCTAAACCCAATATTTATACTCCTCACAGCAGCTATGACAAATTAACTCAGAGTAATAAAACATTTGATAATGAATATTGAAGTAGCATGAAACTCTTTGAGTGAAGAAATGCTAGAAGTTTCAAGAGACTGATACCAAATACGAACATCTTCTTGAAGAGAGTACATAAACAACTTCATATGTATGTCTTCATTTTGGATGTCAAGTTTTTGCAACAAAGCATGAAATTCTTGAACATGCTCAACAGGGTTGTCATTCTGACCTTCATAAAATCTGGGCTGCAGATCTTGCCATTCAACAATTTCAGGCACATGATGTGGATAACTAGCTATGACTGAGAAATTGAGTGGGGACAAACTTCTGGCCATGATAACCTCCATATACATTTAATTTGTCTCATTCTAGTGGAGTCACCAATATATTCTGAACAATGGAGTCGCCATGGTAAATGTGGAATCTTGAAGGTGTCCAACTTCAGTCACCATCTAAAGCTAAAGTTGTGCAATGTCGTTCTTCCCAGAGATCTTTTAAATCTTCTCAAATTCATCCCCGTAAATGGCACCAAATATGTTATCACTGAGAATCACCCTCAGACTACTAGAGGATAAGCCCAATACCCATTAAAAATTTTAAGAGATAAGTCTTAAATGTGGTGTCAAATGGATAGAACTTAGTTCAGCAATGTCAAAACACAGTAAATTATGGATAAAGTGCATCAAAAAAATAGGTCTTGTTTTAACTTCAATGCCTACATTTTCAGCTCATGAAGCCTCATGAACAACCATTGATCTTCAATGCCTACAATTCCATTCAAGAAATATGACAATATAAAATGATAAAAAATAACACAAATTTTGATAAGCAACTCTCATGAATCTTTAATGGCAGAAATGCTAATTACAATAGGCCTTGAGGCTTACAATTGAGCAACTAAACTTCTCTAGCTCTCTCCTATCTTGGATCATGAATCCAACCCTTCTCCAAGAGATCCCCCCTCTCTTAAATATAAAATAGAATCCAAATATCCTTAGGATGTTGAATCCCATCTCTTTCATTGGATTTTAAGCCTTGGAGATAGGTGGCAACAGTCAAAGAGACAAAAATCCAACAAACTTCTAATTTTCAGGAAATTGTTGGAAGTCATTAATAAATTGTTTCCACCTCACTGCATGAGGTATTTAATGGAGCTAAAACTTAGGTTCAGGTGTCCCTTGACATATAAATTATCCATGAGAAGCCATTCGAACCCTCCTTGACAGGTGGAAACCTCCCAACAAGGAGAATATCAAATCAGCGATGCAAAACAAAGAATTTGCAGCACATTTCGTAGCACACTGGTGTTCTAATTGTTTCTCTTGAATTCAAAACTGGTTCAGGCTGAAATTTGGTCAGCAAGTCAACAAGGATATTAGCTTCCTCCACAAAAAAATTCAGAGCAACCCACTTCGTCGTTTTGGTATTATGATCAAATTTGTAACAACAACGAAGACTGAAACCTTGAATCCATGAATTTCTCCATATAGATAGCAACTGGATCATTAAAAGAAGAAGAAGTGAAATTATGACAATAAAAGGTTACATCAGCCTGATATTGTTCCAATTGAAGATCAAAGATTCTCGACATATTCTCTTTCCCATGGAGGCTACCACTTTCATCTATCTGCAAATCTGAGCATGGCTGCAGACTGATTTCACTACTAGTTATAGGTTGTTTGATATTGTCTGCAGATCCAGGATGGATGATTTCCTCACAATGTTGTTCCTTAATGAATGAAGAAAAATGATCTATAGTATGGTATTGAAATTCCTTCATATCCTCATCAAAATCCGATTCATAGCTGTCATACACCGGCTCGCTGCTCCTTAAGTCAACAAAATGTGATGTATGGATCTGCTCTTATTCATCCGAATACTCATCAAAAATAGGTTTTTATTGGTCAGTATTTGAAACAACTTCTTCATCATAAGTCGAGTTGCTAAAGACATCTATTTCAAGAACAAAAATATCCTCTGCATTTTCTCCATAAGACCAACACACAAAATTTTCATCTGATGTAGATGAACAGAGAAGAGAAAGAGAAGATTCCTCATCCAAGGCATATTCTTCATCCTCACTACCTTCATGAGAATCAATTATATCCTGAATCCAATATTTATACTCCTGACAACAACTATGACAAATTAACTCAGAGCAATAAAACATTTGACAATGAATATTGAAAGCAACATGAAACTCTTTGAGTGAAGAAATGCTATAAGTTTCAAGAGACTGATACCAAATACGAACATCTCCTTGAAGAGAGTACATAAACAACTTCATATGTATGTCTTCATTTTGGATGTCAAGTTGTTGCAACAAAGCATGAAATTCTTGAACATGCTCAACAGGGTTGTCATTCTGACCTTCATAAAATCTGGGTAGCAGATCTTGCCATTCATCAATTTCAGGCACAATATGTGGATAACTAGCTATGGCTGAGAAATTGAGTGGGGAAAAACTTCTGGCCATGATAGCCTCCATATCCATTTAATTTGTCTCATTCCAGTGGAGTCACCAATATATTCTAAACAATGGAGTTGCCATGGTAAATGTGAAGTCTTGAAGGTGTCCAACTTCAGTCACCATCTAAAGCTGAAGTTGTGCATTGTTGTTCTTCCCAGGGATATTTTGAATCTTCTCAAATCCGTCCCTAGAAATGGTGCCAAATATGTTAGTATTGAGAATCACCCTCAGACTACTAGAGGATAAGCCCAATACCCATTAAAAAGTTTTGTTTTCCCAATACCTTTCTATCCATTTGACAGCACATTTAAGACTTATGATTTAGATACAAGAACTTCTTAAATCCAAGAAAACAAAACTTTGAGAAGGCTATAACAGTATAACAATCAAACATCCATTGTCATACAGCTACAAAACATCATTTGAATCCTTCAATGATAGTAAAATCTTAGAGTGAGAGAGATTAAGATGGAAAAAACAAATCTAACTTCCATTAAACAAGATTTCATCAGATCTGATACATCAAAACTAGTGTAGGCTCTGTTTCATTAACATCACTAAAATAGTCTTTTACATCAACCATTCGAGCCTGAAAAATTAAATCAATTTTAAAAGGGAGGATCAACAAGGAAGAGAAAGAAAGGTAGAGGGCAACAAACTGCCAGCAGAAGCATTCCATTGGTGATGTAGACCCCCTACCTCAGCAGGGTCCACTGACCTCCCAGTCTTTGGATCGCTCTCTTCCCTAAGCCGAAAAGGCTCTTCGAGCTCCTGCTGGAACCCTTTGAACGAATCCATAGGTCCCTTTGTCCTCTGGCACAGGCCTTGAGAAATCCTATGCATGCGCTCAGATTTCGACGCTCTTCTCTGTTCTGAACCAACACACCTTTCCCGTTTCGGGGTTTCGGGACTCCTACATGTGAGCTCTCCCAGGCTCCTTGTCCTTCCAACTCCCGGTATCTAAAACACCGAAAAGGGCTTAACAAAAAAGTGCTACCAGCCTTTCGCGATTCGAGATTTCGTGATTCCGACTGCAACGATTTTTGGTCCTTCAAACTCCCAGGTCCCGAAATGCCGAAATCTACCCGTGACCACGGTCCACTTTTCGGGATTTTGGAATTCACGATTTCGCGATTCCAGTTGCAAACGGTTCTTGGTCCTTCAATCTCCCAGGTCCTGAAATGTCAAAATACTACCCCTTGAGAGAACCTTTCGGGGTTTTCCCCAAACCTTGACCACTCACCATGTGTCCCCTTGATGAACGGTCCTGATGCTTTCACAATTTCGTGAGCTGGGACTTCTTGTCTCACGACTCCTTCTCCTCGAACTCCCGGTGTCCAATACGCTGAAAAGGGCTTGGATCTTTGACACCTATCCTCGAAAATGGATGGCCCCGATGCTTTCGGGACTTGACAAGTCCTCTTCCCTCTACTGTTACGAGGATTAAACCCCTCACACCTCCTTCCAGATCTGACGACTATCAGTCCTTGGTGCTAGATCTGACGGCCCAGATCCTTTTTCCTATGCACCTCCCAGAGACTCAACCTTGTGCACATATCCTTGATCCAGTGGCTCTCAGGCCACCGCGCTCCAGATCCGACGGCTGGCGCAATTTCGCGAATCGGGAGTTCGCGATGCAGCGACTCCAAAATCTCTTGCTGCTCCAAACCTCGAACTCCGAAATAGCGAAATTTGAGCACGAGATTTCAGGATTTCGTGAACCAGGAGTTCGCGATGCAACGACCCCAAAATCCCTTGCTGCTTCAAACACCGAACTCCAAAATAGTGTAATTTAACGCCTTAGAGTGTTGGAAGACACTCGGCCTTAATCTCCTCGCTGCTCTATAATATCCAACGATTCTTGCAACTTCAAAACTTCTTCCACGAAGTGTCTCCACCATCCATACGGTTCCTCCCCCAGGGTGCTTCTAAGCACTTAAATCCATCGCAACTTGGTGCGATTCTAGGGCTCTCGGGATTTCGACACTTCTCCACGAAACGTCTCCACCGTCTGTTTCAACTTCTCTCCTACTCGACCTCCCAGAGGTTAAACTCTATGCACCTTTTCCTGATCCAATGGTTGTCGGGTATTGGCGCTAGAACTGACGGTTCAAATCTATCTTCCTTGTGCGTTCACCTCCTGAGATTTCTTGGCTTTTTTGACTTAGAAGATTTTCTAAGTCTCGAAAGTCTCGACCTTCAACTCTTCATCTTGCGAGCCCAGTNCTCCTGCTTGATGCACACCTTGTAGAGCCTACAGAGTATTCAACAACCTTGTGAGTGTCTTCTCTTTGACAATTCTCTTTTCTCAGAACTCGAAAGGGTTCCTTCTGTGCACACTTGCACCAACTCAATGCCCTCCTGGCAGAGTTCTCCAAAATCCTCAGTGATTCTGTCTTCTCGCCGAACTTCGAAAGAGAGTTCCCTTCTATGTACTCCTTGCACCTCTGCTGATGAAGGTTCAACACTATCCCTCTTGAGCTTTCCTGAGGTTGTCTCACCTCTTTCAATGCACACCTTGCGTACTATGTGCACTCCTTGCACTTGGAAACTCCAAGATAGGAAGAAATTGAAACTTATGCAATGCTTCACCAGTTATGCATAAAAACATGTAAATGTCAAACACATAGTGTGTAGGAAAAACTACTTTTCTATTAATCTGTATGTCTATACAAATGTTTACAAAGGTTGGACTGTAACAAGTCTCAGCTCTCTCTCGAGACCTCTCTGCTCTGGTATCTCCTCCTAATTCTCTACTCTAATTTCTTAGAGACCCCTTACAAAAGAGGACCCCCATGAGCTTATCCTCAACCTCATCGTCTTTGATCTATCGCTATTACATAGCGGACCCTACGACTACATTACATAAATGGATGCCCAATCTTGACTACGTCCTGGGCTTGCTGCAGACAACCATTAAAGGAAACCTCAACCACTACCTGTACAAAGGCGTGGTCTGGCATTAAAATCCTTACAACATTTATTGAAATTTCAAATTTCAAAATTGAGAGCGATGCGCCTCTCCCTTTCTCCATTAAATGCGTGCTGGATGTGCTGGCTGGCTGGCACGCTGCTGACATGGAGCGATGCTCCTACATCAATTGGGCATGGAGTCAACACATCCTATAGATCAAAGGCAGGCAAGATCATACCAGAAAAAAAGGGATATAATTGATGGATGGAGGTATAAGAAAGATAAAAAAAAGAAGAATATCATCAAGCAAAGATCCTATTTGGAAAAATGACTTAAAATATAACTAGAACATAGATCATGAAAGGAGGCAATTACTACAAATAATTTGCAGCTCATGAATCTCCTGCCTCATGAACAACCATTGATATTCAATTCTTGCAATTCCATTCAAACAATATGACAAGATAAAATGATAAAAAAGAACACAAATTCTGATAAGCAACTCTCATGAATTGCTAATGGCAAAAATGCTAATTACAATAGGCCCTCAGGCTTACAATTGAGCAACTAGACTACTCCTCTAGCTCTCTCCTCTCTTGGATCATGAATCCAACCCTTCTCCAAGAGCTCCCCCCTCTCTTAAATATAAAATAACATCCAAATATCCTTAGGAGTTTGAATCCCATCTCTTTCATTGGATTCCAAGCCTTGGAGATAGGTGGCAACAATCAAAGAGACAAAAAACCAACAAACTTCTATTTTTTAGGAAATTGTTGGAAGTCATTAATTAATTGTTTCCACCTCACTGCATGAGGTATTTAATGGATATAAAACTTAGGTGTAGGTGTCCCTTGACATCTAACTTATCCATGAGAATCCATTCGAACCCTCCTTTATAGGTGGAAACCTCCCAACAAGGTGAACATCTAATCAACTATGCAAAATAGAGAATTTGCAGCACATTTCGTAGTGCACTGGTATTTTAATTGTTTCTCTCAAATTCAAAACTGGGTTAGGCTGAAATTTGGTCAGCAAGTCAACATGGATAGCATATTCCTCCACAACAAATTTCAAAGAAATCCACTTCGTCATTTTGGTTTTATGATCAAATTTGTAACAGTAACCGCTACAGGAAATTATGTAGCGTCGTCCTATAAAACTACTCTGTAGATTCTGTAGCGCCTTTTCTGTGTCTGGCTAGGTGATTCCGTAGTATCTTTTGTAGTGCAACTACATAAAAATCCATGTAGATGATTCTGTAGCACCAGACGCTACGAAATATCTGTGCTTTTTTGTGTGATGCAACAACTCTTCAAAAACAAAAAAATTCTTAGTTGATGGATTATGAGATTGTAGATGCCTCCAATAGGTGCAATTAGAATATTTCATTATCACTTCAAGTTTTCAAAAAATAATCACCATAAAAATGGATCATCATCATCTCCAATTTCCCTCTTCCAGCCAATTTGCAGAATATTCCGCAGTGCTCGTCCGAACTAGGAGTAGAATTCAAATATTTGATAAAACAGTTAGACAACTTTAATGACCAAATCTCAATTATATCCTTTTAAAAAATGGATGCTGAAAACAATGAGATCGACTGACACCAGATTCGTAAATGCAATAATGGTAGTGAGGGAAGATGCACTCAAGATGCGCTACAAAATGTCCCGATTCATCGGTGCTGTGAAATGACCAAATTTGCTACTACAAATTTCTGTGCTAACAGAGCCAACATATATGCGATAGGACCAATCCTCTCTAGGATTTCAAATGACCCACTATATAGTGTTGTTAGCTTAGGTAAATTCCCCAACTTCAGGGAACTTCGTCTTGCTTTTACTTTTAGGAACACATGGTGACCCACTTTAAATTATAGTCTAAAATTATGGCCTTTATTTGCGTAAATTTTCTGTTTTTCTTGGGCAACTTTTGAATTTTTATTTATTTTTACTATCTACTCTTCCATTTCTTGGAGTAGATCTGGCCCAAACACAACATGCTCTTCTAGGTTATCCCAACTCACAGGTGTGTTTCACCTTCTAACATATAGTGCTTCAAAATGACTCATCTTTAAAGATGCTTGATACCCATTTTTGTAAGAAAACTCTACCAAATGTGAGTAGTATTCCCATTTTGATGGTTTATCCATCACATACATCCTTAGAACATATTTTATTACCTAATTTACCCTCTTTGTTTTCTCATTTGATTCTCAGTGATATGTTGTGCAAAAATTCATACTTGTCCCAATTCCCCCGAATAATCCCTTCCAAAAATTTGAAGTGAACTTGGGATCTCTGTCAGACACAATTTCCTTAGGCACACCATGCAATTTAACAATTTCTCTCATGTAGATATCAACAATATTAGTTTCCTTTTAAGTTGACATCACTGACACAAAATGGGCAACTTTAGTGAGCTTATCCACTACCACCATGATGAAATCATGTTTCTTGGCTGATCTAGGAAACTTGGTTATATAATCCAACGTTATAAATTCCCACTTCCACTCAGGAATGGGCAATGGATATAACAAACCAACTGGATGTCTGTGCTCATTCTTGACCTTTTTACATTCAAGGCTTCTAGCAATAAAATCAACAACCTCTTTTTTCATGCCTAGCCAATAATATGGCTTCTTAACAACTTCTATTATCTTTTTATAACTAGGGTTCCCAACATAAGTCACATTATGCAATTCCTTTAATATTATATTTTTCAACTCTAGTGATTTAGGCACATAAACTCTGCATCTAAACAATGCTAATTCAATCCTCTTTAAGCTCATCCTCTTCAAGTTTCTGCTGCAAAATATCTTACTGTAATTTTTCTCTTAATTCCTCATAACGTTGATCTTATTTTGTAGCCTCTATGATTATATCTTTCAAATATGTCCAGTACATACTAATAGCTATAGCATGCATCTCACGCACTTTCCTACCGAGTGCATAATCCACCTTGGTTTCTTTACCCTTAATATTTTTTATGTCAAAGTCATACTCATTGAGGAATTCTAACCTCCTTCTTTGTCTGGAATTTAAACTTGGCTTCCCAAACAAATATTTCAGACCAAAATGGTATATTCTTAGCTCAAATATTTTACCCATGAGATAGTTCCTCCACCTCTTCAAGGCATGAACTATAGCTACCAATTCTAAATCATGGTTGGCAAAGAGTCTCTCATGATCTTTTAATTTTATTGATTCATAACATATCACATGCCCGTTATATCTAAGGAATCCCCCAATCCCTTCTTTACATGCATCCATGCACACCATGAATTCTTCCTATGGATATGCAATCCTTAGTATCGACAAACTAGTCAATGAAATTTTCAAGTGTTGGAAAATCCTTTCACAATCCATAGTCCATTCTTCTACATGAACGTGATTGGATGTGCAATATTTACGAAGACTTCAATAAACTTCAATAAACCTTTTGTAATACCCTTCCAGTTCCATGAAATATCTAACCTCTTCAACATTTCTTGGTGTTGGCCATTCCTCAATGGATTTTATCTTCATTGGGTCTACAACTATTCCTTCCTCTAAAATGATATGACTCAAATAATGAATCCGCCTCTAGTAAAATGAGCACTTGCTCATATTTGCATAAATAGGATGCTCCCTCAATACCTTCAACACCAACTTCAAGTGTTTCTCATGTTCTTCTTCGGATTTAGAGTAAATAAGGATGTCATCCAAAAATACGACGACAAACATATCCAAGTATTCTTTGAAAAAACCATTCATTAAACACATGAAGACAACTAGTGCATTCAAAAACCCAAATGGCACCATTGTGAACTCATAATGGCCATACCTTGTCCTGAAGGAAATCTTGATGATGTCTTCCTTGTTGGATTACTGAGAGAGGGGGGAGGTGAATCAATAATCAACAATTTATACCACTTATTAATCCTTTTAACCACAATGTATATTCCTTTAAATTTTTCAACAATGTTCATCATTTCATCATTAATATATTATTGCATCATAAAACATTAAAATCCATTAGTGCATAATAAATAATAATAGACACATCCACACAATGCACAACACACCATTATTTTACGTGGAAACACAATGCAGGAGAAAACCATGGAATTATTTTCTTATATGTCTTTAAGAATTAAATTCAAGGAAGCACCAACTTCCAATTCTCCAGTACCAACTGGAAGGAGGCTCCAACCCCCTATTTTCTTAGGATACAATCGGAGGGAAGCTCCAACTCCCCAATTCTCTAGCTACAACCCTCTATGTTCTCCGGATACAACCACCTATCCTTTTGTTGGCAGCCAATTCAATTTTTTCTATTGTCCTATAAGCTGCCTACACCTATGTCTTGTGAACGTCAATTTTTTCGTTTCATTTTTCAAATAGACAACATTTTCATTTCTTGCGACTTTGACACATTTGTCTCCATCAAGTTTTCACGACTGTAAGCGTGAAAACTTCTCCTTTCAAGCTCACATTTCTATCACTATTTGAACTGTCATGATCTTGTTATCAATATTTTCTATGGCACTTATCTATGGTTTATCGTTATGTGGTTTAAAGGATTTTCGAACTATGCCTATTGGACATTCTTATATTGATTGCATAACTTGATTTTATTAAGTTTGTGAGGAATTGAACATATAGATTTATACTTTTTGTGACTTGCCTAATCTCTATTGAATTGCATAGGGGTCATGATTTATTTTTGTTTTTATATATAATGTGATCCTTATTGTTGATCTTTTATGGCTCCTGGCTTGTAAATTTTATGAGTATCGATTGGCACAATGGCTTAAAAATTTTGATTTATACAATGGCACATGGTTAACAATCGGTGTTGGTTTCATGTTGAATGACAATGGTTTGAAAAACTATAGTTGATTTGGCGTGTTGGCATATCACTCACCATTTGATTGGTCAAACGATATGGTTTTTTGAGCTATGCTATGATTGATTGAACAAGTGAGGAACTTGGCGGTTGTACTTTACCATAAATATTTTGCATGGCGGTGAATAACTCCACCACCCTCGCATGCGCGCACTAATGCTTTCCCCCTTTGATCGTTCATTGTTGTTAGACCGAACAACTCTGCTCCTATGCGTTGGTGATTTCGAACCAAACCCTTACCTTGTGCTTGATTCATGGCACCAGTCGTTCGAGCTGAACCCAATGGGAGCCAAACTCTGTTGATGTTTGACAGTGCCCGCAGTGACCTCGAGGAAAATGGATGGCTTCCATTTATACAAATATTTGATGGTTTTAACCTCTGCGTAGCTAGACAATTTTCCATGACCTTTGATGGTTGTCGAGCAAAGGTCGACGATATTCAATTGGAAATTGATGAACAGTTTATAAGTCTCGCTACGGGTTTGCCTGCCACCAGACAACGATGGTCCAAGAATTGCAAATTTGAAGAGGTCCCATGGACACTGCTCTTCCAGTCATGAAGAATTACCTCCTGTGATAAAGGTATGCCTGTGACCATGCTTAAACAACGTTGGCACGATTTATTGATGATAATCAAACAGTTTATCACCTGCGAGGGTCGATATAGGTTTGTGTTCCTACACCACCTTCATTTGCTTATGGTTTTTATGGGTTATCAGCTCAATATGCCTTATTATTTGCATAGAAGCCTGTTTAAAATGTCGAAGAAGTACAAAAGAAACCAGGCTGATAGTAGCCTTTTTCATTATGGGCTGGTGAAACTTCTTGTTGTCTATCATTTGAATTTGCACAAAGATTGTTGGAGAAATTTCATTGCTCGGAATGGTTTCGAGGATTTGGACCTTACACAGGTCGACAAGTCAGTGGTGAGCGAGGTCAAGGTTGTATCTCCTGTAACCTACAATATACTTTTACCTAAACCCTCGGCCAACCCTCCTATCAACTTACCTCACACTGCAACTAAGAATGTTGACACTGATAAGCCTGTGGGAAAAAATCCCAAAGCCAACCTCACTGCAAACGCTAAAGGGAAAAAGAATGTTCGTTTGATTTCATGAATGATAAGAAATAAGCCGAAACCCCTTGTCGAACCAAACCCCATCGTGTTGAGTGAGGACTCTGATTCGGAAGTGGGGCGTTTCTTGGCTAGCGAGTACCCCTATTCGAAAGATTTGTGTGCCGAACCCTCGTATGACTTTGTGTCAAATCTACCCCCCTGCCTACAGGACGACCCTAACTACCCAGGCATTAAGTTTCCTTGTGAAACCCTTGGTCATTTACCCAAACCCTCTCCTGCTCTGTCTAAACCTACGGGGCTACCCTGTGATCAATGCAGTTTGTGGTTAGAGCAGTATTATAATGATGTTCCGATTCTCCAGTCAAGAATTCATTCTTTGGAGGACCAGGTTGCACTGCTTACCAGTCAAAAGGCCAAACTACAAGCCACTGATAAGAAACAAAAGACGACAGGCTCCATCTTGTTTAAAAATGTGGAATCAGCCACAGCTGTCATGAATTCTAAGTTGGCATAATTGAGCAGCCTCGTCATCACACAGGTATATTTTGATATCATTTATGTAATGATTTGAATTCGGTTTTAAACAGTTCTGTTTACAGCATTGATTGGCTCTGTTACATTGTATGCATTCTATACATAGATTTTCTTTGAATAAATGAAAGTTTGTTTTCCCAGTTTAGCTTTTCTTAGATTTTCATTGATTTGATTGATTTTAGTGTGGATTTGATTGAGTTAAAATGGATGCTCTGCTGTCAATTGAAGTCGTTTGCATCTATTCTGGACAAAAGTTGTTTCTCATATTCGATTTTGAATGCAATCATATTCTGATTCGATTTCGTTATAATGCATACGCTATAATTGGTAACGATTTCGATGAGCTTAATTGTTACGGTTTGTTGTGCCATTATGATTTTCAAAGAACAGGATTTCAACTCGGATTGTTTCCAATATGACTCTGTTTCTTCGGAAACAATGCTTTTTATTTTAAGCTTGTACAAACGCGCTCAAATCATAAAATAGATTTAATTCATAATGAGTATGCTAAACCCAGCCGGTTAATTCGCCTTGGTTTACTGTTAGCTCGACCATGTTATCAGCTGGATTCATATTTGCGATAGATACTCTGTTTGAATTTGATTTGTAAAATGAGATTGGTTATATCCGAATTCACGATTTGTTTCTATCTTAAACTCGGTCATGATTCGTTTGAAATCAATGATTTCATTCAAAACCAATCGAGTTTATTTGCCCGTTTTACAATAACCAATTATCAATTATGCCGATTCTAAACAAAGCCAAATTAATCTGGTTACGATTTTGTATGAATTGATTCTCGTTCGAATTGGTCTATTTGTCGCGTGCATCGTTTAATGTCATGACAGTTATAACGATTTAAAAAAAATGATTATGTGTTGATCGGATCGTATCTCCTATTGTTGGAAAAGCACAACGTTTGCTTGTCATCTGTTTGATTGCATTACTTTTCGAATTGGATATGAAGCGATTTTTAAAAACTGTTTGGTTCTGTCTACCCGATTACAATCGAAACAGAGTATGACTATTTCTCTATGCGGTTATTAAAATTTGATTCTATTGGATTGCAAATGATATAACATTCTCAAATGAAATCATTTTTTATTGGTTGTTAATTCAATTTGATTTGATTAAAAAGATTTGATTCAATTTCTATTCTGATCCTGTATGTTATTTTAGACTAGCTACAAAATCAGATGATTCTGTAGCTAAGTCTATGGAATCAGATTCTTATTGTTTTGCTCATAAAATATCTCTCTAACTTGTTACTTTTGATCCATTTCAGGTGAATTCGAAATTGCATTGGATTGGATGGGCAGTTAGAGGATATTTGAAATATTTTGGTTTCATTTTAGTTCTTAGTTTAGTTGATTTTGGGAATATCTTCCCAGATTATGTAAACTGTTTGATACTATCCATAGGGAGGTTTTACCCTATGGAAAGACTTATAAATACCTGTTATTTTTGTAATAAAGATCATCCTCATTCGTGGGAGAACAAGGATATGGAATTTTAATACAGACTGAGACAGAACTTGATATTCTGCTACAACTTTAGCTTTTCATAATATCAATATTTTGTTTCATGTTTATGTGTATCTATTTGCATTTGGTTAATGACTACTTTAGCTATCTTAGTCTTTTGCAAATGATATAATTCAATCAATATAATCCATATCTGATTTCTTCTAGTGTATAAAAAAACATAGCAATTACATGATTCAGTTTGTGAATGACAGATTTCTCTTCTTCATAAGTTGAATTATTGAGTATAAGTTTTTGCATAACAGGTTTCCCTTATTGCAGAGATTTATAAATTATATAATTGTTATGATTTTTTATGTCTTGTTTGTCCTGTAAACCAACTTAAAGAGCATTGCAGCCTATCGTTTATGAGAAGCTTTTGGATTACCCGGTGCGAGTTTCCTTCCTCCGACCAGCTTCAAAGTCATCATACACAGGACAAATTTGGAGCATTTCCAGGTCAGTTTGTCAATTGTTTGCTTAGTATATTGTTTGTAGTTTAGTTTGGATATAAGTTTAGTTAGATAGAATTAGTATATTAGATCGTTTAATTTCAGTAAATTCTATTTCTCGTTCATAAAATCATAAAAATTAAAAATATCTCTAGCTGTCTTAGGGCAGAAAGCAAGTGAGTTTTACAGGTTTTATTTAAATCTTCCAGTTGTAGATATTGTATATTTGTGAATAAGTTATAGTGCAACAAGTAGTTAAATAGATAATTAGTAGAGTTAACATAGTAGTAATTAGTAGTTTGTATATATATAGATAGTAGATTAGTTAGTTGTTTAATAGTTAGTTTTAATTATATTAGTTAGTTTAATTTGTTTAATTTAGTTTTATATTAGTTTAGTTTGTTTTATTTGTTTTAGTTAGATTAGTTAGTTTAGATTAGTTTTCTCTTTGGTTTTCCTAGGACCTTAGATCGGCTAACGGAGCCGCTAAACCCGTCAGGGTGGTTCATTCCAAACG
>SNQJ01S0131589.1:28140-39400 GCA_010110895.2 Picea sitchensis | reverse complement strand
TTTGTGCTCTGATAAAGGTAAGAACAATGAAATTTTTTGACTGAAAAGGTAAGATAAGTGGAAAATTTTATTTCAAAAGTATGGATCTAGGTATGTTTGATAAATTTTGTCCTAACTTGAAAAATAGGGCACAACTAGATGAAAGAAGGTTTGATAAGAGTAGATCTGATAGAAATAATGAAAGATATGTTATTCCTATGCATAGAAAGAATGTTTGGACTAACAAATGGATGCAGGATCCTAGAAATATTTTTTTGCAGGTTAGTTACTGTGACCCTAGTGCACAATACTGGAAAGGTTGGGGATCATTCAAAAGAAAAAGAAGATTAACTCTTTTCTATAGTTGAAGAAGATCGGGACATCTTGCTAAGGAATGCCCTGGTAGAAAACCTGGTTGTCTTTGTTGTAAAGCTATGGATCATGAAGTTTTGGATTTCCCTAGAATGATTGCTAAGGTTGAAATAATGAATATGAGACAAGAAAACCCTAAGAAAGGTCAAGAAACTGAAACCACGACAGAACCCCAGAAATAATCAGAGACTGTATTATTGCAAATGAAAGAAACCCTGAATGATCACCAAAATATCAACTTATCAGAGATCTTCAAAGAAAAAGAGTGCATAGAAACAAGAATAGGAGACTTCGACATTGACTGTGTTCTGGATGAAGAAACACAAGTGAATATCATGACAGAAAGAACTTGGGAAATTTTAGGAAAGCCTGCTATGATTCCTTCATTAGGAGGGATAGGATTATTCAAAGGGAAGTTGATAACCCTATGTGGAAGACTTACCCAGATATCTATGAGTGCTCATGGAAATTCGACAGAGGAAGAGATTGAGGTTGTTAAATTCATTGAGAATAGCGCCCCATTTTCTATGTTATTAGGAAAACCCTAGATTGAGAGAAATCAGACCAGAAGAAAGGAAGAGGAAGCCCTAGAATAGAAGAAGAAATAACTAAGAGAATTCATGATGAAGAGGATAGAACACTTGACTGAAGAACAGGAGAACAGATCGAAGCTATTTAAAACTAGCCACTTGGATGTTGAAGTTGAAAGAACACAAGAAGACTCACCGAAGAGTAGAGCACCTACCCCAAACAGAGAATAAGTATTGGCCTTGAACCCCACAAAATACCATCAACAATGCGAAGTTACTATGCTAAAAGGAGATAAGAATCATAATGGAAAGAAGAATACCAAGATAAAGATCATAGGAAAAAAGGCTATAAATCTCATTAAGAAGAGAGCAAAGCTAGAAAAACTGCAGGAGGTTCTCGAGGGAACTTCGCAGAAGGAAGGTTTGAAAAACTGGAACTTCATTGGGATATCAGAACAATGCAACATGGCACTTCACCATGGCGAATCAATATAGCCATTGAAAGCATTATAACTGTTAGAACGATGCCTCGAATGGTTAGAACAGAAGTTATGGCTCGAAATCTCTCCATCAAACTGTTGGGACCGCACCACAATGGACAGAACCACATTGATGAAGGCCTCTCATCCATTGGAGAGATTCGTTACACCGATGTCTACTTATTGTGTTGAATTTTTCACCGAAAACACTTTTTTTAATTCTATCCTAGCCAACTCATTACTATCGCATTGTGTTTATTGAGATCGACACCTGTTATATTGCTTTGAGCACTCATTCATCCACTTGAGTTATCCAATCTAAGCGTGCATGTCGGACGAACTCAATCCCAGAAAGAAAATAGTCGAAGAAGTTCTAATCGACCTTATTGCTGAGAAGGTGATTTTTTTCAGAGTTCAAGCCTCATCAACGAGAGGAGTGAAATCCTCCCCGTCCACTGCTCGCAGATCTGGACCATCCCGACCTGCAACAGAGAAAATAACCAAGCATTGAGATGACTTGGCGAGTGTGAAGTTAATCCTGACTATCATTCTTAACTACATCCCACCTCTGGCTGGCATGGTGAGTCGTGACAGTGTTCCAAGAGACTTTGATTACACCATGGTTACTGCGTACCTCCCGAAGGGGATACATGCAGTTAGAACATAGCAGGATAATATCATGACGTTGAAGTTCAACAACTTCAACCTAGGGGACCATAAGAACTATAGTATGCTCACTCCTTACAATTACTTGACCAAGATGAAGGGAAAGAACTTGAAAATAATTCCCCAACCGTGGATTATGAACCTCACACAATCCACCCTCTTGAATATGATGAATATTCCACAGTTTGGAAGGCACCAGGAGGTTAACGTGTGTGTTAAGATCCTACTATCATGTTAACATGGTGGATATCTATGGCTAGATAGTCGCATCATATTCAATCCAATGTTGATCCATAGGATCACCAGATTGATCATGCAAGGACCCGACCCACGGGATTTCTACCCAAGGAAGGCTACAGATCGCACACTGGCACAGAGGATCAAAGACACATATGGTGATGTAGAAAAGGGGACATGAGGCTACAAGGTATATTACATCCAGAATGGTGCAGTGCACCTGGCCTTCCAGTTGATCACAGGAAATCTCTTGAGAAAGAATAGACCTACACAGGTCACAAGATTCGTTGTTAACCTCGCCGGGAAATGTGTAGAGGGACTCCAGATGAACTGAGCGAAGTACCTAGTCAAACAACTGGAATTAGATTGTTGTGAACCTCAGGATTAGGACTATGAGTTCCACTTTAGCTGGATTTTGATCCTCATAGAATTTACTACTTGGGAGATGTCGGAAGGTGTGACCTTCCTGGACATTGATTCGTTCGAACCACTCATTGTGAAGTTCACCGTGCTCTGATACTCGAGCGATACGGGAAAACATTGGCATTCGAATGCAGTATTTCATACGTACTATATCCAATTGAAGAGGGCCATTGAAGTTGTCCCTTGCATGACTATGAACACCCTGCACTAGTTTATACCTCTCATGAAGTTCTGCGCAGATCGACACTTCATCTATGTCACTATGCGTGCAGATGAGCATAAAGAATATCTTCAGTCATATTATAATCTCACAGAGGAGGACATTGAGGAAATAACCAAGGACTGGTTAGAAAATATCCTTATCCATGATGGCCCTATAGAAATGTCTGATCCCAAACTAATTGGCAGCTCAGAGGCCACTCACAAAGAACACGACACACCTAGAACTAGCAGAAGGAAGAAGACCGAAGAAGTACAAAACTTGAGCAGTGCATCAGATGAAACTGCTTCAATATCACCTAGACGAGGAGGTGATGATGAAGTATATAGAGAAGAGACTAATGGAAAATAATATCAATAGAAGCAAGGTGAAGTAACATCGCCTAGGGATGAGGCTGATCCCTCGAAGAAAATAAAGGTTTCCCCCACAAAACCCACGTCACGGAAGAAGTCAAGAGAGATAAAAACCATAATGTGAACCCTGCTCATGGTCGATGGCTTCGAAATCATTATCGCCATTATAGCAGATGCCTCGCAGGATGTCTTACAAAAACATGAAGCCAAGAAAGAAGAGATGTACGACAAAATCAAGGTTGAACTTAGAGGGGTACAACAAGCCCTTCAATCCAGCTGTGCAGTATCCACTGTGTCCCTGCCCTCATATGTACCAGAGTTGGGAGATGAGCCTGCCCAACTCCACAGACTAGATAATGTGACCGAAGCTTGCCTTCGTCATGCACAGAAAGAAACAGAACAGACCACAGAGGCCCTAAATCAAGTGAAAAATGTAGTCATAGAGAAATGTCGAGTTTCACAACAGGAAAAGGTTTCTCTCCAAAAAATGTTTGAAGAGGAGAAAGAACAAATCTAGTAAGAGAAAGAGAAGTTTCTCACAAAACATCTTGGATTTAAAGAAGCATTTAGTAGATCACTTCGCTCTATGATAGGCTTAGTGCAAAAAGTAGAAGAACTAGTAGAGCATCAAGTAGCACAGCTTGTGGAAGCTATCCAGTAGCTTCAGTAGAGAATCGTAGACTTGGATGTATGAACAGTTCCCAACACTCCACAGGATGTACGAGATCAAAGAGAAGAATCTACTCGAAGCACGGTTGAGAGAATCAAGGCCCTTGCCATGGAATGTAAATAGCTAAGTGATTGCAGTGCCCAGACTTATGAGTGACTCACTGATGATCCTGATTTGAAGGCATTGGAGTCACAACTCTAGGAGGCAAAGAAAAAAATAGAAACAATACAGGCACAGTTGAAGCCCCTGTCAGCAGTCGAGAGGATGAAGTGATCCCAAGAACAATGAACTGCTCAACAACAAGTCCACACCATTTAGATCAAAGTCATGGAAGTGACTCAAAGGCTCCAACCAATACAGGACGAGGCTTGCCAACTGTTTGCAAAGATTGAAGATCAAGGAGAAGAACTGGAGAAATTCATCACTACAACTGAACAACACTTGGAGAGACCTGTCAATGAAGCAGTTATCCAAGAGTTCATCGAGCAGGAGGTCATGGCGCAACAATAATTCGAAGCATCTCGAGCCAACATCGAGGCTTTCAAAACAAAACTACCTAGATTAGAGTGACTTGGGATGAGTCACAAGTGAGTGTTGGGGGCCTGTTGGCCCTTGACCAAGGATTGAGAATCCTTGGTCATGATTGACCTATTTTGGGACTTCGACAGGCTATCGAAGGTGGAATGCAAGTCGAAGCGGAGATCACAGGATCTCAACCCCTTTTTAGGTCTTTTTGGGTTTTGGTCTATGTAACGGGTATGGGAATGTCAGACCATGGGTTTACCCATGTTTAGGAAATTTTTGTAATGTATAAATAGAAGTATAGGTGAGGTACGCAGGGAGAAGAAAGGAGGAAGGTATTTTTGGTACCTTGCTGAGTGCTAAGTGCTAAGTGCAAGTGTGGATTGTAGATTCTTTGTGCATACTGTGTGAGACTTTTAGAGCTAAGTGCAAGTGATTGTAAGAGACTGTGGAAAGGATTTGTGTTGTAAATCAAGGAAGGAGTATATAGCGAAGTGCGCACATATATCGTGTCCTCTGCGGAGTGAAATATCATGGCTCTGTGCATGTAGAATATTGACAGAAGGAAATAAAAGAGAAGAAGAGTTGGTGGATGTAGCACCAGGCTGGGGGTGAACCACGTATATCATGTGTTGCTATGATTTGTGCGATGTATTGATGTGTTTATGTGTTTACTTTCTTAATTGATTTGATATATATGAATGATAAATAGATCTTTTGATGCTTTGTGCTTAATAACATGAATGAATGCTAGATATAGCCTATGTGAATGTGCTTAGTGATTGAATATGCTAGATCTGGGTGAAAATTGCGATGCTCTGTAATTAGGATTTTATCTGTGAAGTAGATCCTGGTTAAATACTGATGACCTGTAACTACTAAGTGCTCTATTAAGGTGTTTTAATCATATATCGGTGTCCCATATAAGGTTGCAGACATCTGATTCCTGCAACCACCCCTGCCTCTACCTCGGGTGAGACTTCATCTGCTTCACAGGTGTTGCCAAAAGGGTCGGTAGTTAGCATTTTTTTGGTGCTCTCTTGAGCGTTAAACCCTGGGTCTACCCTTATGCCAACAAGTACCAATTTTTTAAGACAAATCAAAGTAAACAAACAACACTCGCTAAAAAATCTAGAAGACCAACAAGCAAACAATGCCTTCTCTCAATGAACATACTAGTTGGTGATGAAATCCAACATCGCGTGATAAAATTGAGAAGGGTGATGTAGTTCCCCACCTCAACAAGGTATGTTGACCTCCTGGTCTCTGGATCATTCAATTCTACGAGCTGTAGCAACTCTCTGATTCCCTGTTGGAATCCCACAAACAAATCCACAAGTCCTTTTATGAAACTCGTCGTGCACAACTAACACCAAGCGTGAGCCTCACCTCCACATGACCACGGTTTGTGGTCGCACGCCTAACCCAAAGGGCATTTCATTATTTCGTGTGTTGGGTATTTTCATGTGAATCACCCTGATTCTCCTGACCTCTGAAATTGCAACAGGATTCTAGCATGTACTAGCTCCTCCCTTATCTTCCCTCAATGTGACCGCGGGCGGTGACCACGCACTTGAATGAAAGGTGCCTCACAATTTCATGTTTTGTGACTCTGAGAGTCTCCTTACCTCTGTTCTCCTGATACCCAAAATCACGATAGTGCTAGATCAATGGTCCCCAATTTCTCTCCAGGCAACGACTGTGATCAAGTCATGATTTCGTGTTTCGTTAATTTCAAAAACTTCACCCTACTTCTTCCAAATCCTTTGGTTTTTATGAAATTCTGATAACTTCTCGCATCTAACCCGTATGCTACTCCTCCAAGATCTAATGGCTTGAAATATTTCAACTCATCCTAAATGAATATTAACCCTCGATCTTCCTATGTACTTTCAAAGGATTAAGGTGTGTTCACCTTACTTGGATCCAATGGTTGTTGGTCCTTCGCATCTAGATCTGACGAATGAGATATGTTATCCCTTTGTGCGCATTCCTCCTATCTGATACCACTTGATGCAGTGCCCCCACCTTAGCAGGGTCTGTTGACCTCCCGATCTCTAGATCTTCTCAATATTTGAGTTGGAGCAGCTCTTCGATTCCCTATTGGAATACCACAAACAAAGCCACAGGTCCTTTTCCCGAAACTCCATCGTGCCAACAAGCACCAGGTGCAAGCTTCTCTCACACGACCACTGGCTGTGACCACGAGCCTAACCCAAAAGGTGCATTGTGATTTCACGTATCGACTATATGATTCAACTGACTCTCCATCCTTCAAACTCCCGAGTCCCGAAATTTTGACAAGGGCCTAGCGCATGCTAGCTCTTCCCTTATCCTTCACTCATATGACCCTACACTATGAACTGGGGCCAATCCTTCTGAGCACATCAGGTATTTTCATGTGAATCACCCTGATTCTCCCGAACTCTGAAATCATGACAGGATTCTAGCATGTACTAGCTCCTCCCTTATCTTCCCTCAATGTGACCGCAGGCGGTGACCATGCATTTGAATGAAAGGTGCGTCATGATTTCACGTTTCATGACTCTGAGAGTATCCTTACCTCTGTTCTCCCGATACTCGAAATCACGATAGTGCTAGATCAACGGTCCTCAATAGCTCTCCATCCAATGGCTATGATCAAGTCGCGATTTCTCGTTTCATGAATTTCACGAAATTCACCCTACTTCTTCCAAATCCTTTGGTTTTTACGAAATTTTGATAACTCCTCGCAGCTAACCAGTACGCTACTCCCCCGAGATCTAACGGATTGAAATATTTTGGCTCCTCCTGAATGAATCTTAACACTCGATATTCCTGTGTACTTTCAAAGGATTAAGGTGTGTTCACCTTACTTGGATCCAATGGTTGTTGGTCCTTCATGCCTAGATCCAATGAATGAGATATGTTCTTCCCTTGTGAGCATTCCTCTTGTCTGGACTCTGATATGATGGCCCAGATTTCTTCCTACACCCGATATGATGGTTGTTGTCACTCCTCCTCATGAGCTTCTTTGTTCTCCCGAACTTAGAATAATTTTCTAAGTTACAAATATTTTGATCTTTGATCCCTCTATGGGCTCGGTGACTTTGGGTCCCATCTACGCTTATGAAAGCATTATCTCTTCTGAGCTTTGTTCGCTTTGAAATATTGAAGTGTTCCTCGGCCCTTGTCTTACCCTTCAAAGGGAAATTTGGTGCCTTCCTGGCAACCTCCTGCTCAAGCACACCTTGCTAAGCCTACAAAGTATTCAGCAACTCTGTAACTGTCTTCCTCTGACACTTCTCTTATTTCTGAACTCAAAACAAAGTTCCTTCGTTCACTTCTTGGACTTGCTCAATGACCAACTTGAAGAGCTCTACAGAATCCTTGGCAATTTTGTTTCTCTATGCCCTCCTTTGCACATTCTTACCTCTAAGGTATTCAGTAACCTTGAGGCTTCTCCCTTGAGTTCGTGAATCATTTTGGCCATGTGCCTTCCTGGCACGTTCTCCCCTGAATTCGATTTGAGATTTAGGTATGCACTCCTTGCGTTGGCTCTAAAACTCTCAATGTTCTGTTGTGCACTCCTTGCACAGCCCAAAGAACCCAGAAACAATTCCATAAAACTCATAGATAGAGGATTATATCTATCCCTACAGATGAAAACTTAACATACATCTACAACATCCATCCATAAGCACCAATGACATTCATAAACACATCAACACATATAGAAAGTTCATATGCACGAAAAACTGTTGTCTCTCAATTAAAATGAATGTCTAATTACAATATGTGCAGGATGGACTGTAACATAGTATCATCTCTCTCAAGAAAACTATTCTATCTCATATTCAACAATATTACTCCATCCACCTCATTTGGTCAAGCCATGCATCTACATCTTCCAAAGATCCTCTCTCCTTTTCTCTAACTACTCGTCTACTACGAAAAAACCTAACTGCTACTCTAGTTCAGTTACATTCAAGACTGAGAGTGAAACTCCCAAATCTCTTGCAATCATTCAGATCTCGATTGTTTCTCTCTTCTTCACCCATCCGTTTAAAAATGGATCTACAGAAAATTACAGCTTGTAGATTCCTTTTTAAATTAGAAAGGTGCACTATGGCGCTGAGTTATCCTTTTTTGTGCGCTATGGCATTGGGTCATCCTTCCACATGGGTTTGTTGATGATTCTCTTTCATCAAATGGGATAGGATATGAGTGGGTGGATCAATTATGTTGGCAACCTATTTAACATACTTACGCCTTGGTGCAAGCTTCCTCACGATTTTACCCCTGGGTTACCCTCCAAGGAGCCTGAGTGAGTTTGACCAATGTTTGTGTTGGAAATATTGTCATTGATGTCAACAATCGAAGTGATGATGATGAAAAAATAGTGTGCATAGATTGAACGAAGTGATGATGTCAAAACAATGTGCAGATATCGAAAGAGCGAACAACATGAAAATCAAAATCTCAGAAGGGAAAATGTTGTGTAAAGACAGTACAGAAGCAATAACATTATTATTGTTGATCACGATAGGATCAACAATGTTCCTATGATCAAAGCTCAAGAGATTTAGCAAATGAAGAATCACATTGTAGAAGTATCGTTGGGATCGATTGAAAAGGCTGAGAAGTTGAACAATGCGCAGAAAAGGCGAGAAGCCTCAATAATCGTTCGATCAAGAAATTAACGACGTTGATTGTCTCAAGTAATGGGATTTATCCCACACTGGAAGCACGAATAAACCTATGTAGGTTTATATACACAACTCTCACCATAACTTATCGACACGTAGTGAAAAGGTATGGTGGGGGATTTAGGTGTTTGGGCTCCACGAGAAGCTCACTAGCCTGGAGCCCAAGACAACCTATCAGCCCCCCTACCTTTTGGTCAAAGCGACAATAAATGTCGATCTGTTGACGAAGTATCTTGACCATTCATTGGGAAATATATTTTTGAATATATATACATCAGATGTCATCATATGAGTGACCATGAGCTTGAGGCCAGTTGGGAGAATCGAGGCAACTCAAAGCAGAATCCCCGAAATGCAAATTCGCGAAGGAGAAATATGGGTCGTCAGATCACAGAACGTCGTGGACCATTGATCTCCAATATATAGATGAATTTTTGGATTCGTGATTCATAGAAACAACGATGAGATTTGTTCGAAATCCTGAAATGTGAAATGAGAAACACTCAGCACTGGGTCATAACCTGAGGTCACATCGGGAGATCTACGTCAACATGAGAAAGAAACTATGACAGACCACGTCAGTAGTCTATGTCAACAAGGTAACATAGTATAGTCAGAGAACAAAAAGTTTCAAGATGAATCCGCATTTCAGGTACATGAAAATCACAAATACGAGTGACACATGGCAACTACTTGGCCTCTGACATGTCATCAAGTGACGTAAGTAGCTATGTCACTCCGGGAGTTTTTCTTCGAGAGTTTTACCATCATACTCACACAAAGTCCCAAAGTCCCGAATGACGAAAGGATGAATGGCTGAAGTCACGAAGAGCCGAAATGCCGAAGGTTCGAAAGGCTGAAGTCGCAAAGGACAAAATGTCGAAGTGCCAAAGGGCCTAAGGGCCAAATTCGTGAAGGACAGAGTCCCGAAGTCTCGAATGACAAAACTCTGAAGTGGAAATGAGTCATCTGATCTAAAGATCACTTTGGGAGCATTCTCATCTGTTGATCTAATACATTGGAAGGATATCATAAGCTTAATAGATGAAGTTGCGGATTAAATGGTGGTCGTATATCTCGATGAATGATTAAGTCATAGCCGTCATATTTAGCAGTGAAAGGATGAGTGTAAGGTCAAATCTGATCGTTGATCTGTCTCTGCAAATATAAACGTGAACCGTTTGATTGTTTCGGTGATATCGTAATCATGAGTTTTGTAATATGGTAAGCCATGAAGACCTGAAGTTTGAAGTGCGGAAATCCCGTCAGTCGTCCATCTCACCAGAATATCGACCCGTAACAGTTGAAATCAATAAACGCTTAAGGGCTCGTCTCACCTAACGTGAGGTCACCGTCGTTGGTCATATGCTATAAGACTTTTAGAGGGATATTGTAACATGTCGCTAGAGTTTCTAAAGCTTGTGGTTCTGTAACGCATGATCATATGTGATGGTTTGAAGGAAGTGCCTTCACGGAATCTGATCTCTATGAAATTAACAAAAATCCATGAACAAGTATAAAGGTTTAAAATTGATCCATGATTGTGATCAATTTACCTTCACGGTAAAAATAAATAAATAAACATTATTAACGCTAATTAATTAGGTGCGATGTTCGAAATGAAGGGACACAGTGTTTCACACTCACGTTGTTTTGAAGATTATATAAACAAGGAAGTGTGGTGAAAAGAAAGTGTCTCTACAGTCCAAATTAGAAGATCAATAGTTGAAGCAAATTCCAGGAAGAAAATCTAAATACCTATGTATTAAAGGTGGTTGGGTGGAGCAAGGGCAGGTTGGTGCCTGTAGAGGGAGTTGATGCTTACTTGATAGTTGTAGCTGACTAAACAGGGGGTCATAGCCTCCTACCAGTTGGTGCTGGTGAACCAGGGTGTGGATGCATCCTGATCAGTCGGTGTTGATCAAAGAGGAAGTACATATTACGTCTATGTAACATGTAAAACAATTTTTGCAGTTAGTAGAAAAGAGTTTGTGGTTTTCCCAATTGGGTTCCATGATAAAAATACTGTGTTAATATTCGGTTTGCATTAATAAATAAAAATTGATATAATTCTTGTGTCACTGATTCACCCCCCCCCCTCTCAGTGACAGGATCTGATCC
>SNQJ01S0131589.1:15204-25834 GCA_010110895.2 Picea sitchensis | reverse complement strand
GCTAATTGATGAGTTTTTGTGCAAGAGGGAAGTTTTGGGAAAAAGAACCCCACACTCATTCACCCCCCCTCTAAGTGTGGTAGGTGTGTCCAACATAATAGAGGTCAGCTCAGGGTTTATAGTGATAAAACTCCTTATGAACTATGGTTTGGAAGAGATCCATCAGTGAAATACTTCAAAGTCTTTGGAAGTAAATGCTACATCAAAAGACTAAATGAGAGTCTTGGAAAATTTGATTCCAGATCTGATGAAGGTATTTTTCTTGGATATGCTTCAAACAAGAAGGCATATAGATGCTACAATATTAGATCACACAAGATTTTTGAAAGTGAAAATGTCAAGGTGGATGATCTAAAAACAATAAGGATCAAAAATCAAAAGACCATATCTAAAAATAAAGATGATGATGAGACATTCAACACACAACTAGAATAAGTAGAAGAGAATGAAAAAGAAAGGGAAGAAGATGATATGGATACTAGTGAAAGTGAAGAAGATAGTAAAGATGGAGAGATAAGAGAAGAATTACCAAGAAGAGATACAAAGACACCCTTAATAATTATTCAAAAAAATCATCCCGAAGAATTGATTATTGGAGATATGAATGATGGAGTGAAAACAAGAAGACAACTATTGTATCAAACAAAATTAGAATTGTTGTCACATATTGAGACAAGTTCAATAAAAGAGGCATGTAAAGATGAGAACTGGGTTAAAGCTATGAATGAAGAATTGGATCAAATTGAAAGAAATCAAACCTGGGAGCTAGTTCCTAGACCAAAAGATAAAAATTTCATTGGAACTAAATGGCTATTTAAAAATAAAATGAATGAAGATGGGCAAGTAATCATGAACAAAGCCATATTAGTATGAAAAGGTTATGCTTAGGTTGAAGGAGTAGACTATGAAGAAACTTTTTCACCTGTAACCATATTAGATTCAATTAGGATGTTCTTAGCTTTCTCCAGCTACAGAAAATTTAAAGTGTACCAAATGGATGTCAAATCAGCATTTCTCAATGGAAATTTAGAAGAGGAAGTCTATATTGAGCAACCAGATGGGTTCCAAAAAAACAATAAAAGAGACTATTTTTGTAAATTAAAGAAGGCATTCTATGGATTAAAACAAGCACCCAGAGCATGGTATGCAAGGCTAGACTCTTATTTACAAAAACAAGGCCTCAAAAGGGGATCAACAAACATCAATCTATATTGCAAAATTGTTGGTAATAACTTGATCATTGTGGAAGTGTATGTTGATGATATCATATTTGGTAGTAATAATATAAAAATGAGTGAAGACTTTGCTAAGATGATGCAACAAGAATTTGAAATGTCTATGCTTGGAGAACTAAATTTCTTCCTTGGATTACAAATAATACAGTCCAAAAAGGGACTCTTTATCCATCCGTCTAAATATGTTAAGGATATGCTTAAGAGA
This sequence comes from Picea sitchensis, assembly GCA_010110895.2. NCBI lineage: Eukaryota > Viridiplantae > Streptophyta > Pinopsida > Pinales > Pinaceae > Picea > Picea sitchensis. The sequence goes on along the minus strand of SNQJ01S0131589.1, from coordinate 24,394 downwards.
TTCTAGTTAGAGGATTGCAGACATGTTATTACACCTATGACAGTTGGATGCAAACTAATCAAGGAGGATGAGTCCAAATTTGTAGATCCAAAACACTACAGATCGATGATTGGTAGTTTTCTCTATGTAACAAATTCCAGACCTGATGTTAAGCAAGTTGTTGGGATGGTGGCTAGATTTCAAGCAGAACCAAAGGAGAGTCATGTTCAAGCTGTAAAAAGAATCTTTAGATATTTGAAAGGAACCATAGATCTTGGTTTGTGGTATCCTAGCAAGGACTCATTCACATTAAAAGCATATTCAGATGTTGATTGGGAAGGAAGTGTATATGACAGAAAAAGTACGAGTGGAGGAGCATTCTTTTTGGGAGAATCACTGGTTTCTTGGATAAGAAAGAAAAAATCCTCAATTTCTATGTCTAGCACTGAAGCTGAGTATATTGCAGCAGTAGAATGTTGCACACAAGTGGAATGGATGAAACAAACTCTACAAGACATCAAAATAGTATTTGAAGAACCCACAATTATCCACTATAAAAATACAAGCGTGATAAGTCTCTCTAAGAACCCAGTCCAACATTCAAAGTCGAAACACATTCTCATAAAATACCACTATCTAAGAGATCGGGCTGAAAACAAGAACATTAAATTGGAATATGTTCCAACACAAGAAAAGGTGGCATATATTTTTACAAAACCCTTAAACAGAGATATATTTGAATATCTCAAGAAAAAATTGGGAGTAATATTTCTTCCTACCTAAAATATCTCAAGAAAATGATGCATCAATTGGCACCTATTGAGGGGGAGATAGAAATCAACGAAAGAAGGTGTCATTTAGTTATGACAGAAAAATATTGATTGTAGGAGGATTTACCAGTGGTTAGAGAAGTGTTTATACAGACAGATGATTGGAGAAGAAACCCTTTTCCATTGATGTCAAAGGGGGAGAGAAACTTCATAAAAGGAAAGCTTCATAAGAGGAAAGCATCATCACAGGGGGAGTTTTGAATATGAAGTTAGTGTGTTTCCCTCAATGACAAAGGGGGATATTGTTGGAAATATTGTCATTGATGTCAACAATCGAAGTGATGATGATGACAAAAAAGTGTGCAGAGATCAAACGAAGTGATGATGTCAAAACAGTTTGCAGAGATTGAAAGAGAAAACAACATGAAGATCAAAAGCTCAAAAGGGAAAATGTTGTGCAAAGATAGTATAGAAGCAATAAAATGATTATTGTTGATCACGATACGATCAACAATGTTCCTATGATCAAAGCTTAGGAGATTTATAAAATGAATAAGCGCATTGCAGAAGTATCGTTGGGATCAATTGAAAAGGATGAGAAGTTGAACAATGCGTAGAAAAGGTGAGAAGCCTCGACAGTCATTCAATCAAGAAATTAACAGTGTTGATTGTCTCAAGTAATGGGATTTATCCCACACTGGAAGAACGAATAAACCTATGTAGGTTTATATACAAAACGCTCACCATAACTTATCGATGCATAGTGAAAAGGTATGGCGGGTGCTCTAGGTGTTTGGAATCCATGAGAATCTCACCATCTTGGAGACCAGGATGACCTATCAGGCCCCCTACCTTTTGGTCAAAGCAACAATAACTGTCGATCTTTTGAAAAAGTATCTCGACCATTCATTAGGAAATATATACATCAGACGTTGTCATATGAGTGACTGTGATATTGAGGCCAGTTGGGAGAATCGAGGTGACTCACGGCAGAATCCCCAAAACGCCAAGTTGCGAAGGAGAAATCTGGGTCGTCGGATCACAGAATGTTGTGGACCGTTTATCTGCAATAGTTAGACAAATTCTTGGATTCGTGATTCAGAGAAACATCGATGAGAGTTGTTCAAAATCCTGAAATAAGAAATGTGAAACACTCAACCCTGGGTCGTAACTCGAGGTCACATCGGGAGATCTACGTCAAAGTGAGCAAGAAACTATGACATACCACATCAGCAAGGACACATGGCTTAATCAACGAACGTCAAGTGTCAACATGAATCGAAATTTCGGGTATGTCAAAATCTCGAATATGAGTGACACGTGGTAGCTACTCGGCTTGTGACATGTCATCAAGTGATGTAAGTAGCTACATCACTCTGGAAGTTTTGATTCAATATTTTTACCATCATACTCGCCCAAAGTCCTCAAGTCCCGAATGACGAAAGGCTAAATGGCCGAAATCACGAAGAGCTGAAATGTTGAAGGGTCGAAAGGCCGAAGTCACAAAGGCCAAAATTCTGAAGTGTCGAAGGGCCTAACGGTCAAATTCATGAAGGACAGAGTCCTAAAGTCCCGAATGATGAAACTCCGAAGTGGACGTGAGTCATCCAATCTGAAGATCACTTCGGGAGCATTCTCAACCGTCGATCTAATATAGTGGAAGGATAACGTAATATTAATAGACGAAGTTGTGGAGTAAATGGTGGTCATCCATATCAATGAATGATTAATTCATAGATGTGGGATTTAGCAGTGAAAGGATGAGTGTAAGGTTAAAGTTGACCGTTGATCTGTCTCCGCAAATATCAACATGAACCGTCTAATTGTTTCGGCGATGTCGTAATCGTGAGTTTTGTAGTATGGCAAGTCACGAAGATACAAAGTTTGAAGTGCCAAAATCCTGTCAGCCATCCATATCACCAGAAGATCGACTCATAACAGTTGAAATCAATAAATGCTCAAGGTCTCGTCTCATCTAACGTGAGGTCACCATCGTTGGTCATATGCTATAAGAGTTTTAGAGGGATATTGTAATATGTTGATACAATTGCTAAAGCCTGTGATTATGTAATGCATGGTCATATGTGATGGTTTGAAGGAAGCGCCTTCACAGAATCTGGTCTCTGTGAAATTAACAGAGATCTGTGAACAAGTATAAAGGTTTAAATTTGATCCATGACTGTGATCAATTTACCTTCATGGTAAAAATAAATAAATAAATAGTATTAATGCTAATTAATCAGGCGTAATGTTCTAAATGAAGGGACACAATGTTTCACACTCACGTTGTTTTGAAGATTATATAAACAAGGAAGTGTGGTGATAAGAAAGTTTCTCTGCAGTCCAAATCAAAAGATCAATAGCTGAAGCAGATTCCAGGAAGAAAATATAAATACCTATGTATTAAGGGTGGTTGGGTGGAGCAAGGGTAGGTTAGTGCCTGCAGAGGGAGTTGATGCTTCCTTGTCAGTTGTAGCTGACTAAACAGGGGGTCTTAGCCTCCTACTAGTTGGTGCTAGTGAACTAGGGTGTGGGTGCATACTGATCAGTCGGTTCTTGTTGGCCCTTGGGTATGGAAGTACGTGAAGATCAAGGAAGAAAAAGGAGAATGCAAACTTTGTGGAAGACACAGTGACTATTATTGGGTCTAAGTGAGCAAAAGAGTAGAAAAGATGGAGCGAAGTAAGTCATTGGATGAGGATACCGAGGATGACATATGAGAAAGAAACAAGGATCGTATACAACTCAACAAGAAGAAAAATCCACCATTGGACGCCTTAAAGAATCGTGCGAGAAGGAAGGAAAGACAAGATGGCAAAGCCCTGAAAATACAGATCAACTTGACCTAGGGTTTTAGACACCTAGGGTTTTGGTATCTAGGGTTTTGGACACCTAGGTTTCGACCTAAGGATGTTGGTGAGCTATTGTAAGGTATAAATAAAGGTCAAGAGGATCTGGGATGGGTGGTTGTTGTTGTTNTCAACTTGACCTAGGGTTTTAGACACCTAGGGTTTTGGTATCTAGGGTTTTGGACACCTAGGTTTCGACCTAAGGATGTTGGTGAGCTATTGTAAGGTATAAATAAAGGTCAAGAGGATCTGGGATGGGTGGTTGTTGTTGTTGTCATCATTACTATTGATCAATCTAGTTATTATTGTTGGTTGTTGTGAGAGATTAATATTGAGAGAGAGAGAAGCATTGAGTGTGAGAGCCTTCTGGTATTGTAAGATCTTCAGTTAGGTGCAAAGATCAACCTTGCATCTAGGTGCACAGGGAGGGGAGAGAAAGAGAGGAGAAGAAAGAGGATCTGCTCACTAAGAGTGTAGACAAGAACTGTATGCTTCATCTTAATATATTATAAAGAACAGTTATGTGGACGTAGCCCTATAGAGAGGGTGAACCACGTATATTTTGTGTTGTGTGTGATTGCTATTCTGTCTCTGTCATTGATATACTTTGATTGCATTATTGTTTTAGATCTGATAAGTAGATGTGTAGAGTAGATCCTAGTTGATAAGTGATATATGAATGATGTGTTGTTCTTGTATTAGATCCACTTGATATTCCCCTTGGTTGTAGACATATTTGTCCTGCAACCCCCTCATAACTGCTTCGGGTGAAACTGCATCTGCTTCGCAGGTGTTGTTGAAAGGGCCAGTAGTTAGGGCTTGTTGGTGCACTCTTGGAGTTGAACCCTACATCTACCCCTATGCCAACAAATGGTTCTGTTGCCGGGACATGAATCATCTTGAGGGAATGTCAAGGTGGTTTCCATCGAAGACAGAGACTCAAAAGTGGATAGAGGATCAAGAAAAGGACTTCGTTAAAGCCCATAACAAGAACCCTAATCTTAGTACAGAGGATTGGTTGTAGAAATATATCTTCACTGATATACATGAAATTTTCTTTGGGGGAATCCATCAGGAGTTGTATGAGTGGCTAGCTAGATTAGCAGATACCTAGTTTGAGATCCGATATAGACCTCATGTGGTTTGGACGTCGAAGTTGATCAAGAAGGTCAAGAGATTTGATAACACCATATCACGAGCAGTAGATCATTGGTTTGACAACACTATTGGAGGGTACATCATAGAGTTTGATGTTGATAGAGTAGAGTCATACAACCAAGCTAAGATATATTTCTTTAAGGGACCCAAAGGAAAATTTTTACAATTCCTGAAGTTGAGACTCAAGATGCTATTGCATGAGAAGAACATCTTGAATATACAGTAGATTTTTCAGATCTAGAAATGATAATGTTCAAGAATTTGGACAACGACAACGACACATAAGCTGGACATATGCGCGGTGGGAGAGGGTTCATAGAAGTTCACCTTGCGAACCTGTTTAAGTAGAACTACGGGGATGAGGGTTTTTACAGTGGAGAAGAGGCAGATATGATAGATGAGGAGCATTCAGAACCTACTGGGATAGAGGAAGGGAAAGCTAAAGAGCATTGCCGAGAAGAACCTGAAACTTCAGGAACTGCGCAGACTATTGAAATAAGTTTTATTATCCCTCATGTCGATTTAGTAGTATTAATAAATCAAAGTAATCCAATCCCACCACATACTCAGTCAGGAACCCTAGAAATATCTATGGCAGATGAGATGAGGCTTCCTATATTTAGGGGAGATGGATCTGAATATCCTGATCATCACTGGTTCCTATGTGAATTCGTATGGAATATTAAAAATGTCACTGACGAAGTTATCAAAAGAACCCAGTTTAGTACCACTCTAAGGTATTGCACACTGACCTGGTACATGAAGCTTGTTCAAGGACTTGCACAACCTAAGCCATTGAATCAGATTAATAATTCACTAATTGTAGAGTTCAATAAAGCCAATTCAGAGTCACAATGTATTACAGAGTTGAAAGAGATCAAGCAGAAGGTGGTCGAACCTATTTGGGAATTCGATCATAGATTCAAAACCTTAATAGGTCAATTGACTTTTCATATCCCAAATGAACAAAACAAACAATGGTTCATTGTTTCCCTCTTACCACACATCAGAGTTCCTCTGATGCAACAAAATATTTCTTTGTAGTCTGAGGCACTGGAGATCTCCATGAAGTTAGAATCAACCCCTATGGGAGAATCCATCTCAGGTATGAGTCAGATATTGAGTCAGCTAACTAGTTTGTCTCTACGGGTCGAAGATATGAAGAAATATAAGGGAAAGGATAAAAGAGAAGACATATGGTGTGTCAGATGCATGTCAGAAGGCCATGAAAAGGAACATTGCCCCCTATTCAATGAATACTTGACTTTTGAAGCTCCGATCCCTTTGAAGCAAGTCACCTTACCTTGGTGCGAGGTATGCAGAAATAGACATTGCCCTTGTGAGTTCTACTACATGCAAAAGTATGTTCATACACCTACAAATTTTTATTGCATGTTCTATAAGTCCATAGGACATGATGATAGGGATTATAGGGCTTATGATCTCATGCATGAAAGGTCAAGAGACATATACAAGATTCAAGGTGAAGTACAACAAGAAGGAAACTCTACGTAGTACAACTCCCCTGGGAGAGGAAATTTCAATCCTCACGGTGGATTCAGAGGAGGAAGACGAGGAGGAGGTATGTGTCGAGGCCGAGGAAAAATATTTTTTTATAACTGTGCACAACCAGGACACCTCACAAGGGATTTCTATAACTCTTGTACTACTTGCAGCTACTGTAGCTTGTTTGAACATGTTATAGAAGATTGTCCTGTGCTTCTAGTTAAGCTTCAGAAAAGATGAGGACCTCAACAGAACCCACAGGTACAACTGATATATAATTAACCTCATGGAGAATACCCTAGATTGGCTGTTATAACTAGAGGAGGTGTTGTTATAGGAGAAGATAGACCGACCCAAGGGAATATTATAGAAGACTCAGGGATCAAAAACGCTACAGAGAAGACAAAAATGTTTGATGCAAAGAAAGAAAGACAAATTTTTAAGGAGGCAAGAAAAGAATTCATAGGAGACCAGGGTTCCTCATCAAAGACAAGACCAGAAGTGAGAGTATGGAATGCCTCTGGCATTTGATCAGTCTACTTCACCAAAAGAAGGAAAAGAGGTAAGCAAACTCATGGAATTCCTATATACTTGTATTAAGTCGATTCAGGATGAGAGCATTGTACAAGAGTTACAAAATTTAATCAGACAATATGAGATAGGAAAGATAGACCCCTTACTGAATAGGGAAGTACACCAAATAAGTAAGAAGAGAAGGACCAATAAGGAATTCATTTGAATGCTCAAATAGGCGAATATGATATCGATTATGTAGTCCTCAACTTAGGGTCGGAGGTCAATGTCATGACGAAGCAAACCTGGGCACTGATGGGAAAAATGAAGCTGATCTATTCCCCTATCAAGCTTAAGATGGCCAACCAGCAAGTTGTAAGTCCATTTGGCAGACTAGAACATGTCCCTGTGGACATTGATGGAGTAATAACATTTGTAGATTTTGAGGTAATTGAAATAGTTGATGACAATTACCCTTACACTGCGCAGTTAGGAATTGATTGGGATTTCAATAATTCCACTGTGGTTGATTTAAATAAAATACGCATGACTTTTGAAAGAGATGTCCTTAGGGTCATTACACCTTTAGATCCAGATGAAGGTTAATGGTACACATAACCTATCAGAGAAGAAGACCACGCATATGCACTATAAAATATATGCAAGCTAACAGCTAGACAATAGGATTACATTGATCCTACAACCGATGGAAACTTAAGCTGGCGAAGTGACAACGTATTCTCATCAGACTCAGAAGAAGCACTAAAGAATTGGAAGAATAAAATGTATGAAGTATCTATAAGAAGATGTGCTAGATTAACCAGATAAGTTCATTGGATCGGCACAACAGTAAGTAACTTACCCACCTTTGATGGTCTAAACCCTTTAGAAACCTTCTTGTCATACTTTGAAGAGAGTGTACCAATGCAAAAAATATTGTTGGTGATGGATGAGGCCCTGAGAGAAACCCTGGTAAGATGGTGGGGGGAACACAAAAGTAACATTACATATTGGGTACAGTGTCGTACCTTGATGACAACATGGTTCTCAGCACAAGTAGAAGGCTATGAAGTTCAATACACAGGTCGAAGCTACCCAAAGGACCATGTGCGAAGCTGTGAGAAATCCTAGAGAAACGTTCCTCAAGAACACTGGGTGCACAAATTCATTAACACGCTGGACATGACACCTATCAACGGGTACCTCCAAGCAGAGTTGTGCCTCATCACTACAGATTGGAAAGGTATGACTCAGAATTTTGTAACTACCTTCTTATTTGAAAGTCAATTTCCTTCAGTAGATCAAGAACTACAGATTGTCAGAAATAAAGCCTTTGAGGAGGCCTCAAGCCTCTCTTTAGAGAAAGAAGAGGACGAATGGACTGTGCCTCTCCAGAAACTACAAGGCTGTTACAACATCAACGCTGATGAAGACGATGATCTGAGGAAGGTGAACATCGTAGAAATAGAAGGATAGAGATATGTAGAAGGACCAGGAGTTGAGTTACCATTTATTGGATATCCGATCAATATTAAGAAACTCAATATTGGAACAGAACAGACACCTAAGTTTGCAAATGTTGGAGATTATTGGGATGTTGCTACCATTGAAAAAATTACAGAGTTACTGCATGAATATCAGAACTTGTTTCCAACCAAGTTCACTAATATGAAGAGAATTAAAGGGCCTATGGGAGAGATGAGGATCCCTTTAAATCCAGATGCAAAACTAGTCAAACAGAGACCATATAGACTAAACCTTAAATATAAGGAAAAAGTGAAGATTGAGCTCGACAGAATGCTGGAAGAAGGAATCATAGAACTTGTCGAAGAGTCAGAATGGATTATCCCTATGGTGGTACAAGACAAGAAGACATGAGAGATCAGGATATGCATAGATATCAGGAAGATGAATGATGATTTTTTTCATGACCCCTTCCCTATACCATTCACTGACGAAGTGTTAGATAATGTGGGAGGCCAGGAAGTATATTCTTTTACAGATGGATTTTCAAGATACCATCAGATCCGGATTGCCAAGGAAGATCGCCATAAGACCACATTTTCAACAAAATGGGGGTATTATAAGTATACAGTGATGCCATTTGGATTAAAGAATGCCCCAACCATCTTTTACAGGGTGGTGGTAGAAGCATTCAAGGAATTTTTGCAGAAATTTCTAGAAGCATATTTTGATGATTGGACTATTTTTAGTTTATTGAAGAATCATATTGAATGTCTAAGGCTAATGTTGGATAAATGCAGGCAATGTCAAATTGCCTTGAACCTGAAGAAATGCATTTTCTTTTCACCATTTGTAGTGTTGTTAGGTCATATTGTATGTAAGCAAGGATTGTTGGTAGATCCATCCAAAATTGCCATTATAGTTGATCTACCCCCTCCTACTTCAATCAAA
>SNQJ01S0131587.1:0-25834 GCA_010110895.2 Picea sitchensis | reverse complement strand
AGTCGTTTTCTGTTTATAGTCACTTTTCTTAGCGTCCAAATGTCCAACCTTTCCTATGGAGCATCATGACAAATCTCAAGTCTTTTATCTTTGCTTCTTTTGTCAAAGAGATTATAAGAGATTTTTGATCTTATGTAATAAAATAAAATGTTTAATACTCTTTCATTAGAAATTAGTAATTATATTAATTATTATTTATTATATTTGTTTTTTTACAAATTAATATTTATAGAATTTGAGATATATAAAATAAAATTTATATATATATTTAATATGTATTTATTAATTGAGTTTAGTTGTAGTAGTTAGAAAGAATAAAAATTTATTTTCCATAAATAATATAATATTATTATAATAACTCCAAACTTTATTATTAATCAACCTTATACCCTAAAAACTTAAAGTTTACCTAGTATATGTTATTATAACATATTACATGTAATAATACCTCCACCCATATCAATGAATGGAGAAGGAGTGGGGCCTTGATCCACCCAGAAATCCCAAACCAATTTCTAACCGATTCGTGAAGTCATTGTTATCACCTATAACCAAGAATATTGCTATATATATATATAACATGTGTAATACATATAACATATAAATTTTCTCATACTTTAGAGCATAAAAAAAAATATTTAACATATATTTAAATATATACTCTATATCAATTTAATGAAATCGCTTTAATTTTATTATTTAAAAAATCTGTTATATATCAATTAATCTTTCACATCTTGCTTTAACTTAAAATTCACTATAAAATCCTTTTAACAATTAAATAACGAATCACCTCTAAGAACTTTATAACATCAAAGCTATCGATTTGACTAAGGAAAATTTAAAAAGAATGGTTCAAAATTTTTATGAAGTTTATTAGTCAGTTAATTTCTTAAACGTCAAAGAAAATTTTGAAAAATCCATATTCTCGTGTAAAAGTAAATTTAAATTTTTAATGGTATTTTTAAAAATTATTTAAAATTTTATATATATTTTTATAAAATATTGATAATTTAATTTAATTTATATAACTTAAAAAATATAATTAATTTATTTTAAAAAATTAAAAAATAATTCATAAATAAAATTCAATTTTTTTTTTTAAATACATTTTAAATAAAATTTAGATATAATTAAACTCTTAAAAAATAGAATTTTGTTTATTTTTAATATGATGACGATGATGATTAACCAAGGGTAGCACGTGCAGATAGTTTTCATGATCTTAGTGGGAATATGATCGTTCATTATGCTTGGGGGCTAGGAACATGTCTAACAATCTAGCTAAAGCTTATTTGTTGTGGTGTGGACTCATCATCGCAAGGAAATATGGGATCAGGACCTTGTCTGCCTTTAGGATTCATTATTAATCATCAAAGCAATAATTACCCAAATGAACCCTGGAGGGAACAAGATAGAAGGAATCGTCTCTAGAATCAAACAAGTTTTATCACAATTTGATAAGGTCTCCCTCTTCCATATTAGGAGGACTCTGAATGGCAAGGCAGATGCATGGGAAAAATTTGCAATTTCTTTAAATCTTAGAACCATTTTGGAAAATTGTGGTTCCAACCATGTTATAATCTCCTAAATATTTGCATTAGCATGTAGTATTGAACATCAAATTCATTTTGTAGTGGGCATTAATGAACATCCAATCCAAGTTGCCTTTACCAAGGACTCGTAACTAGAGTAGCATGTGGAAATATGTCAAGAGCGAGTGAGCCCCCCGCTCTCATTTACTCTAGCAAGTTTCACTCGTGGGATATCAATGCTCCATTATGAAGCTGTGTAGATGGTATGGGACTATTCGAGTACGGAATTTCTCAAGGAAATGCACCAATGGTGTTGTTTGGTGGTGGTTGGGCACATTTTCGAAGAGCGATTCCATAAACGATGTCGGGGGTCTATTGGAGTTTCGGAAAGGGCGAGCAAATGAATTGTTTGCTAAGTTGTTGTTTCAGATGGTGGAAAAGGGGAAGGTTTTGTTTTCATTTCAAATTCTCATATGTAATGTCATAATTTACAAATTTGCAATGTTTATTTTGTTCTTCACCGTGGGCCTATATTTGTGTGACATGGTAGATATTGTAATTTGGAGCAGTGGAATTTGGGGATCTATTCTTAATCGATGTATGAGTTCTTGGTCTAGAGTGATAGTGCTCAACCTCTATGTGACATATATCCAAGTGACAGAGGAAACTCGTGCAACTATGGCAAGTGATGATCTCAAAGAATTCAAGCACTTTATGTGAAAACACGAGGAAATAAGTCAGACTAATAACAACACCCTTTTGGTCATTTCCTCTAAGGTTGTAGAGTTGGAACATGCTATCATAACCCATAACATCAATTACTCGAATCTTCTCCTTCCCCAAAATCACGTGATAGATTCATTAGAGGCGAAATGCAATAAGTTACGTTCTCTAGTTTTATCACAATGTGTGGATAATCTCTCCCTTGCTTCCAATAACCATGGAACTCAAAGCTTAAATCAAGCAGGGGGAGTCGAGGATTAGACAAATTATCAGAATCAAGTTCCCATAGAGATTGAAGGTTTAGGCACTCCTCAGTCTAGCAAGGAGCAGGGAGAATAGAACAATGTGTACATGTAAACCAATATGAATGTTTTTTAAAATAATTTGTGTTTTGTTTCAGTTCATTAGACATACTACTAACATAAACACTTGGAACTCTGTTCTATAAAATATTTTTTAAGTATTTTTTTGTCGGTAGATGTTAATTTAAAACTATACTATGTTTTGTGAAAGTCCAAAATACAAGAGTTGTAAACACTACTAACCTCGACATAACAAATCATTATATATATATTATATATATTAAAAGAAAATGACAATACTGATTAATATTCACTTAAATTAAATTTGGTCTATCATACTTTTGAAGTATAAATTTTATTAATTACGTATATTTTCCTTTACCTTTAGGAGAATATACACTGAACTCTCCTCGATATCTTTACTCACCAAATTTGGTGGGAAATCAATGTCTCTGATACTTACTCATTTACACCAATGAACTATACGTTAGTGTAGTCACATCATGGAATATATGTTAGTGTAGTCACGTCATGGAATAAACTTTTTGTCTGTATACATGCCTTCGAGAGACATTCTAGAGGCCAAAGCACTGCCTTTGAAATGATGGGCCTTAACATATTCGATGTTTTCTCACGTTTTCTCAAAGTGGATCCCGTAGTATATTGTCGTGTATTGGTGGTGGTTTTTATAGGTTTTGTCATTTTAAAGTAATATTCAAATTTTATATTTACTTTTAATATTTTTATTTAATTTAAAATTTTAATATACGATTTTAGAAAAAGATTGTTATCAAATTATATGTATAAATTGAAAAAAGGGTTATTTATTATTATTTTTAGATTTTATAATTTTATAATTTTTATCAAATAAAATAAAATAATTTTATTTATGTTGAAGTTTGTATTTAATAATTGTGAAAATATTTTAATAATTTAAATAATATTGTTTTTTTTTATGAATATTTTTTCTTGAGATTTAAGGGTTAGTTTGATTGGTAAATATTTTTGTATGAAAGTTTACGGAGGTTGTGAGATCAAATATCATTGAGTTTTCGGGGTTACCATGACACGTATCTCTATACCACCCTTGGCCATCAAGTCATCAAATCCAAATAATCATGCATATTTCGAATTCATATATTACATATTGAATTCAAGGCATTACACAACATATTAAAAATAGAAAGCATTACGCACAATGTTGATCTTATGATTACTTTTCTGTAAATGAAGGTAAATCCACCAAATCGATTGCTATAGAGAAATTCACCACCCAACCATAGAACCATAGGACTCATATATGGATTCCACCCTTAAGCCAAATCATGATATATTGAGGCAAATGAAGCTCTTAAAGGCTCTAATTTCACTTAGCCCAGCCCATTTTTCTCATGACAAAGCTAATGCTCACTCTTGAGCACTTAGATTCCTCATTTGACCATCAGTCCACCACAACACTCTCTTCTCCTTCACAGTACAAGGAAGATCTTCCCTTTCTCTACTCCATAGCCCCTTGATGATTTTCTTCCCTTCTAATGCAGGAAAAAAGAGTCCAAGACTATTGGTTTATTCTTCGAATGAGCCAAAGGAGAAACACTTGGTAAAAACTATCCACGAGTAACATTGATAAGGTTGCATGTTTATGGTGTTTGTTACAACTATTGTGGACATTCCAACCATAGTTTTACCCTCAAAATCACCTCATTTCCTCTTCGAATTCTAAATAACAAGTCCATAACTTCCATAGGCTCTTACCTCATAACTTTACAAGATTCTCTTTCTATTTGTAAGTGTAAACAACCACGGCTTCACACAAGCTTCTTCATACCAAGGAAAATTCAAATGGGAGAGGAATGCTCGATGGAAAAATGGAAGAATGATCATGAAAGGCAAGAAGGTACATTTTCTTTGCATGAGCTCTCCTCCCTTCCTAAGGATGTGACAACATGTAGTTGCACAAACATAAGTGAAAGATTGATTTGAGAGCTTTCTAAGGAAGCATTGACAAGGAAGATTGTACCTCAAAAGATAAGTATCAAGTCAAATCATCCATGCACCTCATTTCATCTTTTCCTCTTGGGGTATCATGGTCCCCTTATTGCTTCTCAAGCAACCTTTTGGTGGATATTGTATTCAATTACGCATTTCCTTTTATTCATGCTTTTACATACATAAACATACCATGAAAAACACAACAACTATATTGTCATCCTAGCCCATTGCCAAGACTCATATATATTCATTAATCGACCTTTGGCCTTGAGCTTCATACTAGGAATATCTATAATGAATTTACATTTTTTTTTACTTGGAATAGAGCCTGGGGAAACCCACCGGGCACTTCCCCTTATTTTGAGGATGGTACTCGGGTAAACCAGGTTTTGTAACCCACCAGACACTTCCCTCATTTTGAGGATGGTACCCTGAGTAAAACTGATATTTTGTAGAAAGCCAAGGCTTTTTCAATAGCTTGCTCATTTAAGAAATCAACATATCACTTGCGAGAATTGATCCACATGGGTAGTCACCCCTCAACACACAAACCACTCTAAGAACCCAATTGACAATAATGCATTTACATTATTTACACATGGGATCATTTAACTAAACCCACAATCACTTGACTCCGGTCACGTAACCTCATCATTAGAATAATACATGATTTAACATATTATAATTCAAGGGTTGAAACTAATAAATTACATGTACGAGATGATATTTTGGCTAGCAGTTACTACCATCCTCCATCCAAAAAATTGGGGAATATGAAAGAAATTAGTGGGGATGGTAAGGTACCCTCATCCTCATTTGGAACTTCCTAATACATGAGCGTAGTGAGGGGGTTCCATTTTATGAAAAAACAAATAAGTCTTTGTGAAAATAACTACATATAGTTTATAGGTTCCAAAAAAGATAAAAAAAAATGAAAAAAAAAAAAAAAAAAAAAAAAAAAAAAAAAAAAAAAAAATGTATTTTTTATTTATTTATTATTATTAAAAAATAAGAATACTCAAAATATGGTTGAGGAAATAAAAGAAAAATAAAAGAAATTAAAATTTATATCATATTATTGTATACATTAATGGAACATTGCTTCAACATATAACACGATTTCAAGTTAATGCAACAATCAACACACTTATTTTTTTCTCAATGTGTGAGCATTTAAGTTAATTTTCGCATTTAAGTTAATTTTGTTGGGTAGTATATTTTTCTTACAAATATTTTAAAAATGAATTTCAATCGCATTAATCTATTTTGGAATCGAGCATGCATCACAAGCTCAATTGAACTATAACATTGAGAAAATAATAAATGGAGGGCTCCAAAGCTTGCCATAGCTTTGAAATAATGGTGTTGGCCAAACGCTCCTAATTTTTTTGTTTTTTTGGTTGGAATCCGTCGATGTGAATCTGGACAAAATCACTATCATATGTTGTTTAAATTGCATTTCTCAATGCATAAATGGGTTTAGCGCATTAAACCTGAACTCCTCGACATACAAACTTTGCCACCAAATATGCAAATCCAACCATTCCTCACCATCTTTCTGAAAAAAATCAAACATAAAAAGTCATCAAAAAAAAAGCCAAAAGGTAGAACGCTTAGACTACTAAAAATAATTGTAAATTAGCACTGGGCAATGGGATAAGAAAAAGTTTCTCTTTGAGACTCTTGTCACCATGTTATCTTATATGGATGTAAGTTTAGACGTAGTATCTCTTGTGAATCGTGAAGAAAGATAGAGCATTATCCAAAATAATTTTATCAATTTATAATCTCAAAATTGTATCACACCATCCTATCCTCCCTACAGAAGTGAGTCTTTTCCCCTATCGAGAGCACAATCCATGATTGGGTACTTAATGTACAAGCATAAGATGAACAACATAGATGAAACAAGGTTCTTAAAATTGCTTGAATCTAGCCAAAATCATCAATGACTTAAGAGGGGATGACACAATGATGTCAAGTCTTACAACCATTGGGTGATGTTTTGAAGAAGTTATTATAATACCGGGATGATATTAAAAATATCATTAAAGCAAATTTAAGGAGAATATTTGGTATGATAAAGAATTAGAGGATAAAAGAAAAATTAAGATACCATAAGGAGGTGGTTTCTCAACCCTCATCTTGAAGATAAAATATCTCTCTGTTTTGACTAGCTTAAAGGAAGAGAATCAATATTGCTAAAATAAGAACTAATTTCTCATGAGTTGCATAGTGAAACCCGATGTTGGACAATTCCCAAACACCACTTATTACGAAAGAATTCCATCACCTTTAGACACCTGAAAGGGTTGAAGATTACACTTTCTTTAGGAGTGCCCTACTTGATACCCAAATACCAGGATCTCACTCAAAATAGCTTGTCACAACACCTAATCTTCCTAACCTTCTAAGTGATCTTGAATGCTTCTCCTAATGTCAACATCGAAATGACATTCTAAAGAAGTCCAAGTAATCTCTCTTACCTTCTTAAGGTCTAATAGATCAATCTTGGTCTTAGTGGATCTAACCTCCTCCTCCTCATCAATAAGCAATAAGAAATGATGAAATATTTTATAATTGATTATAAATATATTTAATTATTCACCTTACACTTTTAAATATTTCTCAAATGAAAAGAAAAAATAAATTAAATTTTTTGAAATTTTCATTATTCAAAATATATTTTATACAATATTAATATTTCCTTAATTTTTCTAATTTATAATATTAATTTTTTATTAATAAAAACAATAATTAATTTATAAAATCTTAATGCTTAATTTATTTTTATTTTATAATATAATTTTATTTTTTTTATTTATTTAAAAAAAAAATTATATTTCAAAAATATAAGGAAAACCATCATCAAAGATCTATATTCAAACCATTATGATTAACATTAAGTACAAATACAAGAATCCACACATCCCATGAAGTAAAGCCTCATAAGTGACAACAATTCAATCCCCAATCATTTAGGTACAAAACTTTTTTAATCTATAACATGTCAAATCTTCTCTATCTCTAACATTTTACAAATTTGCATAGGATTCATGTTGTTTGTGTTGAGACTTATTTTTATTCATTATTACTGATTTATTTCTCAACATTTTCATCATTGTTATGTTGTTTTTGTTGAGACTTATTTTTATTCATTATTACTGATTTATTTTTCAATATTGTGATGTGTATCATTTAAAATAAATAAATTTTATAATTAATTTATTTATTAATTAACATGTGATACATTTTTATTATAAAATATTATTATTTTTTTATAAATAAATTATAAAAAATATATTTTTTAATAAATTATATATTTAAATAAAAATAGACTTTGATTTCTACTTATTTTAGATTTCAAATTTATTTTAGATTTGATTAAACTTTGATATACTAATAAATATATAAAAGAAATTCACGATTAATATGTGTTTAATTCTTAACACGGTCATTGTATTCATATACTTTGTACATGTACATTTTTGAATTTTATTTAGAAGTAATGATATTAAAGTTTAATTTTATTTAGAAGTAACAATACTAAAGCATTTTATTTGGAAGTAATGATATTAAAGTTTAATTTTATTTAGAAGTAACGATACTAAAGCATTTTATTTAGAAGTAATGATACTAAAGTTTAATTTTATTTAGAAGTAATGATACTAAAACAATGAGTGAGTGTGTATACAATGTTTGTGGAGTTTACCCAGAGTTTACCCAAACATATCCATCTGTGGTTAGTGAGATCGAAGACTCCTTAGTGAACTTCATTCCTTCCTATAAAGAGGTCCTCAATCGTACTTCTCGCACGATCTACTCGAGGGGTGAGTCTTTGCCAAAACCTCTTGATAAGGCTACTGCAGTTGATAATTTGAATAGGAACATTGTTTGCAGCGGGGTGGGAGCTTCCAATGTTGTGAAAGGGGCTGTTTTGGAGGTTTGGAAACTGATTTTTCACCTCTCAAAACTAGAAGTGATAGAAAACTAGGAAAAGTAAAGGAGTTAATTATCTCTACAGGAGCTTCGACTGTAGAAGGTCCTCGAGTGCTTAGAGCACAAAAATCCCTGGCTAGGGTTAAAAAATGATAATAGCTTCTTTAAATATCAGAGGAGTTGGAGGTGCTTAGAAGTATCTAGCCCTCAAAAGGTTTCTAGCTCTGGTAAAACCAGATATTTTACTTATCCAGGAAACTATGGTCAATAATCTCAAAGCGAGGGAGATTTTTGAAAAATTACTGCTAACTTGGCACTTCTGTGGGGTGGACTCCCTAGGTTTATCGGGAGGGTTATTATCTGCTTGGAATCCGAGAAAAGCTGACTTTGCTGCTTTTTTGACTCCTACAGGGATACTTTTAGATGGTTGGATAAAGAATTTAAACAAAAGAATAAAGTTGGTCCACTGCTATGGCTCGTATGGCAACATACATGATTTTTGGGAGAAGATTAAGAGGGATGGGTTACTCAAAGACCATAATCTGATCCTGGGTGGCAAATTAAATTTTACCATTGTAAGTAGAGAGGTGTGGGGCTCCCATTCTAGGATTGATCCTTTACATTCCTACTTTATCCAACTGATCCAAGACACAAGTTTGGTGGATGTTGAACCAATATAACTTCTCCCTACTTGGAGGAATGGAAGAAGTGATGAGGAATACATAGCTAAGATATTGGACCGTTTTCTGAATAATGAGGAGCTTGCCCTGTCAGGTCTTTGGTACAAATCTTGGGTGAGCAATATAAAAATTTCCGATCATATGCCAGTGATCCTACATCTTGAGCATGAGAAAGAAAAACACATTTACCCCTTTAAATTCAATTCAGTTTGGCCAGAGGAACCATAATTTATTAATCTAGTAACAATGTCTTGGATTAGGTTAGTGGAGACAAGACTTTTTTTTATCTCCGATGGACTCTCTTGTAAAAAAACTCAAACTACTTAAATCTCTGGTGATCAGTTGGGAAAGAAATAAAAAACGTTTGGCAAAGGAAGAATTGGTACAGTTAGAATGTGATTTAGACACTCTCTATTCTGACTTCCCCAAGGGATTTGAGAAGGAGGAAGACAAACTACTAGTTTTAGAAAAAGAAAAAAGAAAACTATTTCTTTTAAAACACGAGGAAGAAACTTGGAGAAAAAAAAGTAGGATTAATTGGCTGGCTTCGGGAGATAGGAACACAAAGTTTTTTCATGCATATGCAAATTCTAGAAAACAAGTCAATGTTATCTGGGATATTACCAAGGAGGATGGCTCTGTGATCACTAGCCAACATGGGATTCAAAAAGAAGCCATTGGATACTCTCTGAAGTTATTTAAGGCTCAGGAAAACCTTAATATCACAAACCAACCGACAGTTATAAAGGAATATCCCAGGTTATTCTCAGAGGAAGAAGGACTTAAAGTTGTTGAACTAGTTACGCTTTCTGAATTACTTGCAACTATGAAAGGTTTTACTGTTTCAAAAAGTCCAGGGCCGGATGGATGGACTGTAGAATTCTTCCTGGCCTTCTTTGATCTCTTGGGGAATGAAATTCTGGAGGTGATTGAAGAGTCTAGACAAAAAGGTAGGGTTGCGAGAGCTGTGAATGCTACCTTTCTAGCCCTTACTCCTAAAAGGGACAAGCCAAATACTTTTGAGGGGTTTAGACCTATTTCACTCTGTAATTTGGCACATAAGATTATCACAAAAATCATTGCCTCCATAATAAAAGCATCACTTTCTACATGGATTTCAAAGGAACAATTTGGCTTTCTGGAGGGAAGACAAATTTTTGAAGCCATAGGAGTGGCATAGGAAGCCTTACATAGTATCAAGATAAAAAATTATAAAGCCTTGGTTCTAAAACTGGATATGATGAAGGCTTATGATAGAGTGGATTGGGGATTTTTAAGATTAGTTTTATTACAGGTTGGGTTGAGCTTAGAGGCTACAGATTGGATTATGGGTTTTATTTCTTTTGCAAATTATGTTGTCTTGATTAATGGTAGCCCGACCGGTTTCTTTAACAACTCAAGAGGATTGAGGCAGGGTTGCTCGTTATCCCCACTCCTATTCCTACTTGTTGTAGAAGGTTTGAGTAGATCCGTTCTGAAGCTGGTTGAGAAAAGGAAGATTGGAAGTGTTTTAGTGGTAAAAGGGATAATAATTACTCATCTACTCTTTGTAGATGATGTATTATTATTTGGGAATGGAACCCTTACAGAGTGGAAAAATTATAAGGAGCTTCTGGATCTCTTCTGTTTGGCGACAAAGATGTCTTTCAGTCCACATAAATCATTATTTTTGGAAGCAGGTTGGTTAGAAGATGAGCTTACTGTACTAAAATATTTATTGCCTTTTGAAGTTAAACCTATAGAGACTGGTTTCAAGTACATGGCATTCTTTCTTAAACCAAACTGCTATTCTTTGGCAGACTGGGGATGGTTGGAGAAAAAATTTGAAAAAAGAATCTCGTTGTGGAGTCATAGATGGCTTACCTTAAGGGGTAGGGTCACTCTTGTTAAATCTGTTTTAGAAAGCATACCTGTTTATTGGCTTCCTCTGGCGAAGATTCCAAAAAGGATTCTTAATATAATTAGAAGAAAGATGTTTAGCTTCCTATGGTCTGGAAAAAAAAGAAAAAGAAGGAGTGCACCTGATAAACTGGAAAAGAATTGCTAAACCAAAGAAGACACGAGGGTGGGGTATTAAAAACATATTTTTCTTTGGAAAAGCAATGGCAGCTAAAAGTTTGTGGAGGTGTCTTATGGTTCCTAGGCTCTAGCATGAAGTGACTTTCAAAAAATACTTAAAACATAAAATTGTTATTGAATGGTTCAGACAAGGTAGTCAAAATTGGGATGGGGTTTCAAATTTTTGGAGAGCCTTAACTTCATCCTTATCCATCATTTCTGATTGGCTTGTCTGGAAACCTGGAAATGTATGGGATATTAGAATAGGAGAAAATCTAATGGCTGGGTCTCGGTCCTATTTTAAACTCTCAAAGAATTTAATTAATGTATTGCAGGCTCAGGGCATAACTTTTCTTGCTCAAATAAGGACTTTTGATTTTGATGATCCAAGTATTGGAAGATGGAAGAAGGCAGAGTCATTTGGTCTAGAGGGTGGACTAAAAGAGGAATGAGATAAATATGTTAAAGGATTAGAGGGGTCGGGAATTGAACTAAATGCAGAAAATGATTATTTAATTTGGTCATGGAATACTAAAGAAGGGCAAGTTAATGCCAAACAAGCTTATCAGTTACAAATGTTGGAGGTGGTGGTGGGAGGTCATAAGTTTTGGTACAAAGATATTTGGACTTGGCAGATTCCATTAAAAATTAAAATGTTCTGTTGGTTAATGTTAGAACAAAAAATACTTGGGAAATTTTGACCAAAAGGGGAATTATTGGACCTAGTAGACGTGCTCTCTGTGGTAAAGCTGAGGAAACTCTAAACCATTTGTTTGTTGACTGCAATTTCACAAAAGATATTTGGCACTCAATTTTAAAGGAACAAAATATAAATAATATTTGGGAGGGTGGTCAACTAATTGAATGCTTTCAGATTTGGATTAGTAAGACAACATTCTGGAAAGAAATGCCTTGTTACATTTGTTGGGAGATATGGAAGCACATGAACTTGGTCATCTTTGAGGATCATCCAACTTCACAGATAAAGGTCTGTAATAGAATCTTACAAGACTCGGGGGAAAACAAAAACACTTTTTCTGTCCAGCTTGATAGGATTACTTGACCTCCTTTATTAGATTGGAATCTGGTAGTAGGTTTCTTTGATGGAGCCTCACAATGTGAGGGCACAAAATGTGGAGCATGACCTGTACTAAAATGTCCAGATTTGGGTACTTTCAGTATAATGATGAACTGTGGTTTCATAACAAATACCAGGGGTGAACTCTTAGCTTTATGGTGTATCTTATCCTTTGTTGTCTTCAAAAAGGTAAAAATAATACAATTGGTAGGAGATTCAAAGAATATTATTGACTGGTTTCTACATTTAAACAACTTACAGGTGGTTTCACTTCAATCATGGATGACAAAGATTCATGCATTGAGTGGAACATTTCATCAACTAAAAGCAAAACACATCTATAGAGAGTATAACAAGGAAGCAGATCATCTATCAAAACAAACATTGTAGATGGATGAATAAGGAATATATTTTGCAGTGGGTATGGAAAAACAAATTGAGAGACTTGAAAAATTGTCAATCTATTATTAAATTGTTGCAACAAAGTAGAAGAACCAGACCCTAGTTTTTATCAAATATGTTTTGAAATGCAAGAGATCTGTATTTTTGCGAAGTGTATTTATAAACTCAGTGATGGAGGATGTAGTTTTGTGTTCTGTACTTATTACCTCATATGATTGAATCCAATGATGGAGGATGTAATTTTTGTGTTATGTAACTATTACCTCAAATGATTGTCGATGTAATAAAGAAGTAATAAGTGTTATTCGAGCACTCTTGTTTCTGTAAAAAAACTCTTTATATTCACTAATATAAATATTTTTTTCAATTTTGAAAATAAAATAAAATACAATATTTGTGAAATTTATTAATTTTTAGAGTGTATTTATAATATTTATGTTTGTGGAATTTATTATTTTTTATAAATCACTTTAAAAAGAAAAAGTGGAATTGAGTATCTTTGTATTTTGTTATATATTTTTTATTTTATCGAGTTAGAAAGATCTCCAACAAAAACCAAAAATTATATATGCAAAATTTTGATTATATATTAAAATGATATATCTTATCTCATGCTATCACTTCCATAAAAAACAAATATTAAACATTTTATAAAAAAATAAAAAAAAAAGAAAAATAAGTAAAGGTTAGAGTGTGTAGATTTTCACATTTTTTATAATATTGTTTGTGATTTTTGAATGTAAATTAAGTGAGTTTTGAAACATCCAAAATTTAAAAAAAAAATATTTCATCCATCTTAAAAGATTGTTAACCAATATATAAACTATCCATTCTAAATCTCAAACCTTTCAAAACTTCTTAAACTATCCATTCTAAACATCAACCCTTTCAAAACTTCTTACCCAATTTAACAAACAACATCCAATCCAATAAAAGAATCCCGAGTCCAATAACCTTCACACACTCTACAATGACATTTAACATCTTGCCCAGAGATACTTAATGCTTTCCGTTAAAAAACCTCAAACAAATAAAATATTTTGCATCCCCATAAGACTTTGTCTACGCGAAGAGATTGCGTGCCTTAAACATCAAGGAGACCGAATTTCCAAATATGTAATGATAAGATTTGAGAATCACGTCTTTCTAAGCAACATGAGACATGGATAGGATGGATTTGAAAATAATTGTAAATGAATGATTTAAAAACAAAGTGTACAATAGTTTTGGTAGTGATTTAGCTTTGTAGTGTAAGATTTTGTTTAATTAATTTAGAGTTTATTTATCATGTATGCATTTTGATGAGTTTACTGTAAGTGATATATTTTAAAAAGGATATAAATAAATTTGTAATTGATGGAACTTTTTTCTAATCGTTTTTTATAAGAATTTCATAATAATTTTAGGTATGAGTTTAAGGGTTTATAGTATGAATGGTGAGAGGTAAGTTTGGTATTTTTCTCACTTTAGTTTAAATTTTCAATGAGATATTGGATTGTTGTGATAAGGTTAGAAGGGTAGATATTGTCTTGGATAGAGGTCTCCATGAGTGTGTTTCGAGACTTCTCGACCCTTGCTAAGTCATGAGATATCGGTATATCTCGCTTATGTGCTATTAGATATACTCTTGCGTTATAGTGGTAGCTAGTTGGTTTGATCCTTAAACTAGCCTAGGTCACTCTCACTAGTCACTAATTCCTATGGTTAAAAATACAAAAAATTATACATGAACATAAATATATAGATAGAGGTCCCTATGGGTGTGTCTCCGGACATTTCGACCCTTACTAAGTCACAAGTTATTAGTATATAGAACTTGCAGACTATTAGATATACTCTTTGATTATATTGGGAGCTAATAAATTTGATCTTAAAACTAACCTATATCACTCTAACTAGTTATTAATTCCCATAATTAAAAACAAAAACAAAAAAATACACATATATATATAAAGTTATATTATAAATCTATCTATGATGGAACAATACTTGTATAAATTTTACTCAATTCTTAATCAACTCAAATCATTAATAATATAAACATAATTTTAAATTTATGAGAATTCTAACATTCTATATTGTAAAATTTTAATGATTAATCTTTTTTGAATTAATTAAGTTTAGGGTATAATCAATTTTCATGGTAATCAATGTTTAGGTTTTGTGGGTAGATTTTTTTCGGTTAGTAAAATTTGAGTGGGTTTAATGGTTAAAAACATGTGTTTCCTCTTAAGAGGTCACAAGTTCAAATCTAGAGAGGGGTAGGGTATGTACATCTATGTAGACTTTGGTTTGACGTCGGCTTGGTCATGACCTTAAATTGAAAGTTTAAATTTAAGTATTGTTATTGTGTTTTGTTTTGTTTTTTGCTTGGAAGATGACATAACCTATCATAACTTAGTGATCAATTGGAAGTGAGGCAACCATCATTGACTATTATTCGTGAATACGAGTTGACTCATCATACTTATTCAAGGAAAACCATGCCACCTGAAATAACTAATTGGTGGTCCTTGAGGTAGATATTATCCCTGCCAAATGCCTTTGGTCATGGGCTGATGATCAGTTTCCTTACATCTAAGGAAGACAAGGTCTTAGCCAATCATACGTAGTTTTAGGTTTTACTCCAAAACCAAAATACAGTTTCATCCTAGATAGTATCTAGTAAGCCAATTTCCCATACTAATATTTCTAGAGGTTCGAATAGAAAGGTCAGATTTACAAATAATATTTAGATTAGTCCCATACAAGAAATCAAATACTACATAAAAATTGTAATTTAACCTTATGCCCAAAAGACAAATTAAGTATGTTTCGAGTATATTTTTGAAATTTTTTATTTAGCAACTTTTCAAAAAGCTAATTCAAAATATGAAAAAAAATATTAATTATCTAATTATCTTTTTATATATAAGTTAAATCCACTTAATCTTCCTCTACAAAAGGTTAAACTACAAATGGGGGTAGTGTCTGGTCTCATGTATGTGATTAAAACTAGATGTTATTAGAAAACACATGATCCCACTGAAGGTAGTCTCAACAATGACCACAAGGGACATTGACTTTCTTGTGGATAACAATGACCACAAGGGACATCGGCTTTCTGTGGATACTACTTAGGGTGAAAGTGCATTTTGGTCTAGTGTTAAGACTTAAAATTGCTTTGGATTGGCTAAGAGCTCATCTTCCTCAAATGTAAGGAAACAAGTGGATACTACTTAGGTTAAAACCGTCTTTTGGTTCACTATTAAGACTTAAAAGTGCTTTGGATTGGCTAAGAACTCATCTTCCTCGATTGTAAGGAAACAAATTAACAACCCAAGACTAAAATGTATTTTGTAAAAGCAAAAGTATATCTCTTTACAAACCACCAATTAGTTATTTCAAAAGGTATATTTTTCCTTAAATAACACTGATAACTTAACTCACATTCACAAATAATAATAAATAATAACTATCCTCATAACCAATTAATTATTAAATTATAATATTTTTTTTCCCTTTCAAAATAAAATAAAAAATAAAATTAACTCCATCCAATTAATTTTACACTTAAAATATCCATCCATTTAAAATCTAAAATTAAGAAGCTTGTGATACAGAATATCCAAATGAAGACGAAACTAATGATAATAGATATCTTACCAACATAACATTTATTATTTAAAAATCCATATCTTTGTCTGTTACAATTAATGATTTAAAATTTGAACTTTTCCTATTTTTCATGTAGGTGCATGTGGGCTCCACATCGAGATCCTATTCCCAAACAGATACCAAGAACGGCGGGGCCCACTCTCTATAAAAAAAGTCTATGCAATTCATCCCTCACGTCCTATTATTCCCTGCCAGTCACAGAAAGCAACGGACACGAACTACGAGGCCACTTGGACACATGACGTCATCTGGCACTCGGCGAAATCTAACGGCCTCAACAAAAATTAAATATTTCTTGAAAATGGATCTTTGGTGGCCGGAAAATCTCCCGTGCCAGGGGAATGGACCCAAGGCGGTTTCGAGACCACGCCCGGTTTTCAGGATCTCCACGTCGGCAACAAGAAGCCTGAAATACCACCATGATTTTTGGCTCTGATAAGACCCAGTTAATCTCTTTCGATTTTGTCAGCGCCCCTAATTTGGAGGGCACTCGCGTTACATCTTTATCTCGGATTTGGCGGATTTGGCGGATCAGTGTGGGCCAATTTCTACAGTCACAACTGGACCGAAGACCGACGAATTCTTTGGTGGGTTCGTACAGCAGGTGATAAAACCCAAAACCCACTTTCTCATTTTGTCTGCAATCGGAGTTCATCAGCCGGTTTGCATATTTCGGAAGTATTCTATCAGTTTTCCATAGAGGCTACTTCTTTAGAATCTCAATTCTGTATTTCCCCCGCTTGTTTTTTGTTACCAGTTTGATTCATGGGGTAAGCCTGTTCGACAGACAGAATTGTGTACTGTGAGAGGCCCAGATAAAATTTTCATACACGGAGCCCCTGCTGGTTTAAGGTTGGATTTTGAATTTATGTTTTTTGAACTAAATTTCTAGCGGCCTGTGTATAAACAATGAATGGAATGTAAGGATGTTATGGATGCTGATTAAAATCCGAATTTATCTGCATATCTGAATTTATTGAAAGTATTGTAAACGCGGTCGTACATATGTGGGTAGTCTGCATGTTCATCTGTGTGAAGTTATTTTGCTTATGGGTGTGCGGTGAATCGCTGTTTGGGGTGTTTTTTCCTATTCTGGTGTCCTCTATCTATTTATCGGGTTTATCCATGATACATTAGGAGTCACCCTCCACTTGATCATGGCTTTACCATAAAATGTTGGAAGTTGTCACAACGGGGTTTTCATAAATCACATCCCCGGGTCACCGACCCAGGGCAGCTATGAGCAAAATCATTAACTGATAGATCCCGATGATAAAATGTTCATAAGCGGTCTGGTCACCAGGACCGCTAAGAGCGAAGTCATAAGCGGATAGACCGTGATGATCAAATTGTAAGATACACTGTGATTATTAAAAAACTCCAAGTGGTTGGAGTTTCTGTTGTCCAACATTACTTTATGAAATATCCTCTTTTAGGATCAATTGCGTGGAGTATTCAATATTCGAGTCATTCACTATTACTCATCTCCCAGGAGCGTCATTTGTCACGTCCAGGACTTGCACCCAATGACCAGGATTGTCTAGTAAGGTCACCCATTCCAGAATGTCTGTGATTCAAGCATTCTTAATCATGGAATTTTCGTCACAATCATGCCCGCTTAGCTTGTTATCTAGCTATCCCTTTTGCTAAACCTTAGCAAGTATAGTTTCTTAAGAACCATCCATTCAAATTTCAGAGAGCCTAATTTGTAAAACCCATCCCAATACAATCTGGCCCAAGCGTACTTAACCATGAAGTTTTCTCCACAATCATACTGGCATATGTTTTTACCCCATTTGCAAAGCCTTAACAAGTATTGTACCTTATGAACCATTCATTTAAATTTCAGATTACTTAATTTGTAAGCCTCCAATGCAGACCTCCCAAGTCATGGTGACAACATGGGTGCTTAATAAGCAGAGTTAGGCTTTAGCCCAGATCTTTGCCAACTCAAAATCCCGTTGTCTAAGAAAATCGAATGTGGTTTCGTTTGTAAATCATTGATTGTTAAGGGCTTCTATTCATGGCATTAAATGAATTATGAGACCAAACACACATTTTGAGAATAGGAAATATCCTCTGGTTCCACATGATTGAAAGATTCTCATAGTGGATCTTGAAATTTAAAGATCTTTCCCATATTCCACTCATACAGATTGTCAAAGTGCAGGCTTTGAAAACTTTAGGAAGCTTCATTTTACAGTGAGCTGATGCGAGAAAGACTTCGTTAGTGCATTTAGAGTTTGTACTGAAGATAGGTCTATGTATTTGCTAGTTCCATCTGATCTAAGGACAAATTTATTTTATGCTTTGCAAAGTAATATTCATCACAAGAAACATTTTATTGAAAAAAGGATCAAGAGAAATTAGTGTTTGACAGAAAATACCCCATTTTTGGTTGGAGTGGGATCGCAATTCCTAGGACGTGTCGCTTCAGTGATTCTCAGGTAGAGCCCATACAGGAATGTGCTAAGAATCAAACCTGGACTAGTTGTGGGAAACTCACACTGGTTTACCACTAGACCGCAGCCCAATTCATAGTGGCAAGAAGACTTTCTTTCAGCATATCTTTGTCTCTTTAATTACTTTCCAAATGTCCTTGATAGAGATGATCTTAAAATCCTTAATTTCCTTTGTTGCCAGAAAGAACGTCCTTGTTAGTGTTGGTTGGTGTCAGTTCCATTATATATTTTGCTTTTCTTGGGGTGCATGGCTCGATGTTTATATCTATAAACGTTTTTTGTAGGTAGGAGATTTTCTGTTGTCTTGAAGCTGAAGGAAATGAGCCAGAATACCCTTCTGAAACAAAGATACACTCACTCAAATTACTTGGCCCAAGACAAGAATATATTGTCTGTGGGGAATCTACATTTTAGCACTGAAGAGAGTCAGAATCAGTTGAGTAACACTTTTCCTGAAGGTCCATACACATCATGCTTGAAAATGCAATTGTCTATATCGGAAGCCAATGCTGCCTTGGAAAAAAAGGAAGAGAGTGGAGGGGAGCAGCAACCAGGAGCTGCAACAGAAGCGAAAGGGAGTAGTCATTTGCTGACTGATGAGGATGAAGAGGCTTCTGAAGTTGGACATGATTATAATGCAAAAATTAGCAACTGGGACATCACTGATGATGAGAATGATGGTAATAACAGAGGGGATGATGATACTGTCCTTTCTGGAATAATAGCAAGAGATAGTAATCCGCTTCTGCTTGATGAAGATGCTGATGATGAAGATAATGATTCTGATGGTGATGGTGATGATGAGGGTACTAACAATGGTTGTGATGAATCCTCTGTTGAGGAGAAGTCTGAAAGTTCTGTCTTTGGTGGAGATTGTCACGAGTACAGTGACAACTGTGACAGTGATGAGGATAGTGATGCGGGTAGCATTAATCTTGATAATGTAACAAGTGATGTGGACAGTGACGTGGAAGATGAAAGCATCAGCTTCATGACAAGGGGAAGTGCAATTATTGGTCCCTCATGCTCTATGGAGGATGCTAGTCACGGCAATGGCACAGAAAGTGTCTTCATGAATGAGATCCAGAGTTTGCGCCAGGATCCCTTGTGTGGAGAGTTTCAACAGTATTTAGATCCAGCACCACAATTTCGTGCTAGAGTACAGTATAGAGTCCGTATAGTTTTGATCCATCCTCTTTTTGTGCTGGGAGGTCAAAGTGAATCTGCTTTTCTGAATATTTACGATAAAATATTCGGAAAGAATCTTCTATCCACTGGTTTTAGGTCAGTGACCGAACTCTGCCAAGCAATGCCGCATGTTGTAAATAGAAAAGGAATTGATGAACAAGGTGAACTATGCTTGGTTGAGTCATCAAACAACCTTCGAGCAGTGGCCAGTATAAGATCAGGATTAAGGCGCATTGTGTACAATATACTGCAGTCTCATCCTCAAGGCATGACATCTCATAATTTTGAAGAAGAGTTCTATAACGAGACTGGAAAGACCCTGACAGATGTTCTTAAGGATCATGCTTATTCTATCCCAAGGGCAGAGTGCATGGTACGCGATATGTTGGATATAGCATATCTTAGGTACACAAAATCATCTCAGGCAATAGTGCTTTGTAAAGACGCAGAGGATCCTGCCTTGACAGATGGACTGTTGATTGGAAGAACCACCGGCAATTGCATCAGTTTTAATGAGAATGCTTCAGGCATTGGAGACAGTAACACATGGGAAGGAGGAAGAATTGCAGGAAAAAATGCAGAATCTTCTTATTCCAAGACATCAATGAAGAAAATAGAAGGCATGTTTTCTTCTGTCCTTTTTTGGCAATTAAATTCATTCGTTGAAATCTGCTGCAGAATCCCTAGTTTTCTTTTCTTGTTGTTGATTAAATTCCTTATTAATCGGACATATTGGAGCACAATTTGCCAATAATGCACCAATGTGTTTGTTAATAGAGTTTAGGATTTCTGAATGGCATTTTACTTTCTTCAGTCTATAACATTATGACCATCGCTACCATGCAAATGTTGTGTGTCTATGTATAGAAAAGTGTCGGGGGGGGGGGACATATCTATTTCTTTCGTGCATGTGCGCTTATTGCTAGGAATCACACAGGAAATATTATTTGCTTTATAAATTTTAGATGGCTTTAAGTGGATGCAGTTTCATTTAAAAGATACCAGATACTTTCTTATCCTAACAAACAATCATTTTTTCTCTTATCTAATACTGCATTTGATTTTTGACTAAAGTATATTTTATTTATTTGTTCTAGGCAATCGGTTGCCCCCAGATATTTCTAGTGTCAGAATGCCTCCTCATAGTTTTAGTAATGGACTGCTTCCTGATAAATCTGATGATGAAGCTGTAAATTTCCGCATCTTTACTTATCAAGGCAGAAATACTGAGGTGTTTGAATCTTCACAAACTTCTGAAGATGGGGAAGAATCTATATCTTGTGGAGAGGACTATATTTTGCAAGTGAGGCTATGTATGAGATTGTTGCTTGGATGCTGGAATTCTGGAAAAGGAATAAAAGCTGGCGATTTGCATGTTATATATGAAAGGACATTTGCAACGAAGTTAAATCTAAATGAGCTAGGTTTTACATCAATTGAGGAGCTAGTGAACTGCTGGTCGAATATCACTTTATTACTGGACCAGAAGCCTGGCATTGTCTTCCTCCAGCCATCTGTTGAGAGTAAGCGCATTGTGAAGACAGTTTGCACAGGATTACGTGAAACTGTTTTCTCTGTACTCTTGAGCAGTTTTCCTGATGGCATGGATGTTTACAATTTTCTGCAGTCTCTTAATCAATCTTATTCTGGAAACTTGGGGGGAATTCTGAAAAATATTGGCTACTTGACTGATGACATATCAGATTTTGATACGTTTTTCAGAGATGAACAACACAATCCCCAGCTGTATTGCTCAAAAGCTCTCCGGTTACTTTTTCAAGATATGTCAGATTTTGTGCGCCTTGGTTGTCAAGAAGATGGATCACTTGTTGTTAAATTGCGTGGTAAAGACTTTCCCATATTGGACTTCCCAGATTGTGGTTTGGATGGTTTTCTACCTGAGAAAATCTGGCCAGATAACTTGTGTTCAGAAGAAGCTGCAACATCCACGGCTGGCCAGCAGCCACAGATTTTTTCTTTGAGTAAGAGAGTGAATATTTCAAAAGCCCATTTTTATTCTACTAATTTTGAAAGAGATAGCCATACATGTAGCAGTACCAAGTTATCCTTGCGAGTTTTGAAGCATCGATTCCGATTGATTCTAGGTTCACCGTTATATTTGAATTGTGGTATACCATGCCAGCAACTCTCTTCCATATATGAGGAGAGGGTTGGGCATGCACTAATTTTAGCTGAGCATAAGGATATCAAATCTCTTCTGTCTTTAATGCCTGAGATTGTCAGTATCAACTCCATATCCGGTCAAGTTTTTCTTAAAAGAACTAATAAAAACAGTAGGATCCTTTCAGTTGTAAAGTCTGGGATTCGTCAAGTCTTATATTGGTCTTTACTGAAGAATCCTGGTGGCATTTGGGACCAACTAATTGAAGGATGGTATTTTGATTTCGATGGAAAATCACTTGTAACAACTCTTTCCAAGCATGGTTATAAGATTTCTAGAAAGTCATATCTGGCATCCATTTCGACTTTCCTGGATGACATGTATGATTTTGTTTGCCGACACCCCACAGAGGGTGGATTATATATTTTAGTAGAGGATTCAGTGGATCCCACCTCAGCCGATTCTAGACTTCTTGGTATGTCACCATCAGATATTCAGTATGATCCATTACGTGAACACTTACAATCTTTATACACTGATGTTGACAGTTTTGGAAAGTGCAGTACCGATATTCTGGATCATCATGCCAAGGAATTTGCTGTAAAGGTGAATGATATCGGTGGTTCTGATAGTCATGTTGGGATATTTGAACATGTTCTGGAGCATTCAGCCACTAAGGCATCTGTGATTCCAAGAGTAAGACAGATGCTTGACATTTCCAATGTTGACAAGGAGGATGACAGTGATCACGATGAAGAGGAAACTCAACTTGAATGTACAAGTTCAAATGCAAAAATCTCTAACAATATATTTGACTTGGTTAGTGAAGATGACACAGGATGTCATCGGGAGATTATTGGATCAGAAAGTAAGAACAAATTTTCTTCTGAGCTGGACCAATCAGCATCTTCTGATGAGGACTTCAGAAAATTCTGCAGACCAAGAACTGCCAGAAGGAACAATTTTGAACCATTAGGACTGAAGGTCAGAGCATATCCTTGAACACGAGATTGCCTTGCACAATAGTCTTGTTAACTTGAAATTAAAAGTCAATTATTATGGTCAGTAGGAAATTAGTCAATTACAGATTCTCTTTGGGTACCTTGTCTCTCCATTGTTTAACCAATTAAACAACCCAAAACAGAGGTCTCCTATTGTATGCACTGTAAAATCAATCACCTAATCTTTTAGTTTCAATTCTTTCCCTTGAAAAAATAAAGATTTGTATTATTCTTATGTTACTACAAATGCTCAATGCAGTGATACTCTCTTATTTTCTGTAGTTCCATGGGCATTGAAGAGAAGTATACATTTGTGAAATGCGAATAGAACTTTAGATTCTTGTGAGTGGTCTTCTGTTCTGTATATGATTCTTTGTTGTTTGAGGGGCACTTCTTCGCTTAGTGCTGTGTGTGTGTGTATTACCCCCCCAAAGAAAACCTCAGGGGATCCCCTCCTCTTCCCTGGAATATCCAGACAGAGGGTGGCTCAACTGCCGGCCACAATAGAAGCTGGCAACCCAGCAGGACTCGGTCAAACTTGGGACTCAGCATGACTTGAACCAGAGACCTCGTGGTGAACTCCGCCTTAAAACAGTCCGCTTGAACCAATTGAGGTAACCCACTGGACTTATGTAATACTGAAAGAAATGGTGGTGGCCTTTGATCCACTAATGTGTGCATGGTTTACGAGATCATTTAATATGATTCCTCTAGGTGCAGCCACACATTTGACCAAGGTAACCCCATGATCCCAGGGAAAGTTCTTGTTGATTTTTCAGTAAGCTAGGCTTAAGTATGAAGTTCATTTCATTTTTATCATTTTACTTAAAACCATAAACAATTTGTTGTAGCAATCAAGATCACAAGAAGAAACACCATGCACAAGTACACAAGAAGTATCCTGGGAAACCCTTCTCAATAAGGGAAGAAAACCCAGCCAATCCTTTGCTATATTCTTCAAGAGAAAGACCTCCACCACCATAAAGACTTAGCACACAAGAGGGTGCTCATAAACCCTAGAAGACTAGTGCCCAAGAGAGGTGCACACTTTTCCCAAGAACAAGTGTTTGCTAAAATTTCCAAATGCACACTTGTGATATGATTCCTCAATGGGGAATTTATTTTTACCTATATTAGATTGAACCTATCAACAATGGTGTCTATTGGCACAATAGGGCTGACCTCAATAACTCACATTATAATTAATAATTACCATATTAATTATCTTTTACATTGATTATCTTTCACTTTATGGTGGGGCCGACTTGTACCCTTTACATCACAAATAGGGTTACAGGTAAGTCTGACTCTTGAACAATATAGCAAGAGATCTCATACACCCACTAGTGCTCAACCACTAGGGGCACATCCATATGTGCTCAACCACAAGGATGTCCACAACTCTATCTTACTGCGTCTCACAGGAGAACCACACTCACTAGTGCTCAACTACTAGGATCACGTTCACCTATGCTCAACCACGAGCACGTCCAACTCAGCATATCTTCTTTCTCACTGCATTACACAAGAGAATCATCTAGAGTATCACATCATCTCAACTCTCTGCTCAGAGGAGGCTAATACATCGCTTCATCTTTGTCTCAGAACGATGCACCCAACTCATGGGCTTTTCCACACGTTCACCTGTGCTCACCCACAGGCACGTCCAACTCAACAGATCTTCTTTCTCACTGCGTTACATAGGAAAATCATCTGGAGTGTCATCTCAACTCTCTGCACAGAGGAGGCCAACACAACATTCCAATTCTGTCTTAGATAGGAACCACACACCCATCTCATGGGCACACCCAACTCATGGGCTCTCTCAGGTTTGTGTCCTGGAGGATGTCTCACGCAATTGTAATCATCAACACTCCCTCTCACCTAGGGAGGCATTCTCCACCAGGCCTCACGAAAGTACTCGAACTTTGTCTTGGCTGTAGTCATCAACACTTCTTCTCAGCTAGAGAGGTATTCTCCACCAAGCCAGTTTCTGATGGAAGTACTCGAACTTCGTATTGGCAAGCAGTTTGGTGAAGATATCTACAATATGCTTATGTGTAGGTGTGTAGGAAAGTACTGCACATGTACTGCTTTCTTTTGCATCATGTCTCTGATATAATGATATTTTATCTCAATGTGTTTCGATCTATCATGAAATACAGGGTTCTCAGAGAGCTTCACAGAGCTCTAGTTATCACAAATAATAATAGGATCCATCTCATGATCCAATAAATTTGTCAGAAGCTTGCGAATCCACACTGCTTCACGGACTGCCACACTCAATGCTATATACTTTGCTTCTGCAATACTCAAGGCCACAGAGCTTTGTTTCCTGCTGCACCAGGAAACCATGGCAAACTCCAAGATAAAACAACAATCAGATGTGTTCTTTCGGTCCACTGTACTTTTTTCTCAATCCGTATTAGCATATCCCTACAAACTCGAGTTCACACTGGAGGCATATCTCAGGCCATATCCAATTGTGCCTCATATATATCTCAATACATGCTTTACTGCTAGTCTGTCTTGGCTGAATCATGGATTGATCCGGATTATTTTCGGCACGAAATGAGAGTGGAGATATAATAAGGAAATGCACAGAGATATCGCAGATATTCAATAATATAACAGAAATGTATCAGAGATGCAACCATAAACACAGATATACAGTAATACACGATTTCTATTAATG
>SNQJ01S0131585.1:0-11613 GCA_010110895.2 Picea sitchensis | reverse complement strand
ATTGCGTTGTTATGTAATTATGGTTTTCTCCTGTGAAGTGGATAAGAGTTAAATATTAATGAATGTTAATTGCTAAGTGCTCTGTTAAGTATTGTGATCACAGATATGTGTCCCAACTAGGTTGTAGAAACTTGAGTCCTACAACCACCCCTGCCTCTACCTCGGGTGAGACTTCATCTACTTCACAGGTGTTGCCGAAAGGGTCGGTAGTTAGGGTTTTTTTGGTACGTTGTTGAAACATTGAACCCTGGGTATTCCCTTGTGCCAACACTCCTCCTCCGCATCGAGAATTCCTACATCAAAGTGACCATGGGGGAAGGAAAATGTACACAACCTCAAACCTAAGTCTCCAAGAGAAATGCAACATGTGACAAGGTGACAAAAGTGACTCTACCTAAATTGAGACTAGAACCATTCTTCACACCAAAGAAAATGAGAAACCATTATTGATGATTTACTCTATGCAAATAATCCTGAAAATGATATCTCTTGTGTTGGACTATGGGAGCTCCTCGATTCTTAAACAAAAGAGTTAAAGGAAATCTAACTGAATAGTTCATAAGGAATAATACTTGCGAAGGTTTTGCAAACGGGGTAGCAAGATAAGTGGGTTTAACTATGGGGAAAACTCCACAGTTAAGTGCCCTTGATCCAGAGGATTCTTCGGATGGGTGACCTCCCCAGAAGTCTCAATGGGCCACCAAGAGGAAATTCAACCTGAGGCGCACATGTTGACCTAGGCTAAGTTGTATTTCATTGTGTTAGAGCACATACTATATAAATAAGTCGGTCCCTTATTATAAAAGGTGAACCTATCTCTAATACAAGCATATTTTCATTTGAAAAACCTATCTACTTCCTTTTCTCTCATTGTTTGATAGTTGTTATGTTTCTTTGCTTGTTTTTTTAATCTGGGTTGTGCTCAGAAAAACCAGTGCACCTTTCTCAATGGATGCACCTTGGCTTCACGTTTTTGAATGATTCCACCTCTGAGAGTTAGATTATCCCTTCGGGTATTCAATCTCTCAGGTGGCATTCCTCTTACTGCAATTTACACAAGGAAAGGAGGGATGCACCATCTGGGTTTTGTTTCCTTGCTGGGTTTTTCTTTTCAATTGTTGGGAATGAAAGAAGTGAGCCCTTATCAATGGATGCATTGATACTCTCCCATTGGTATTTGGGACTCATACTGAGATATTCTATCCCTTTCGCTGACCTCATTCCATTCCGACATTGGTTTTCATCTATTTTTTCTTCCCCACAACAATGAGGCACTCCATCTCAGAAATGTGCCCTTCCTGGAGTTTGGGGCAACTACCAAAAGTTTTTAGATGTGCAATCTAAGGAACTAGATCTCCTTCTCAGGAAGATCAATTGGTATCAGAGCTTCAAGATCCAAGGAGAAGCTTTAGATATTGAGTATGAGCCCAATTTTTTTTAAGTTTTCATGATTTCCAATCCAAATCACACCCTTCTCAGGGTTTCCTTATCAATACCGGTGGGTGAAAAGGTATCCTAGCCCAAGGGGCGCACATATCTCCACCACCAAGAGAGGATATTTACAGATCTATTGGCCTACAGATATATCCCTCTATTTCTTCTCTCCCCCTTTGCTCCAGGGTATTACGCAGTCTGTTCCCAAAACAGATTTTGACCCAGATTTTGTTTCAAAGCCAAGTTTTTCTTGAATACTTCATTTTTCCTTAAGATGCCTCCTAGAAGAGATCCCTTACCAGTGGACTCATACTCCAATACCTCGAATCCTATACAAGACCTCTCCTTTGTCCTTAATGAGTTACTGAGAATGCAAAAGCAAAATAATCCAGATCCCCTTCGGTTGGATACTCAAATCCAACACCCTAAGTTTGTTGGGAAAAGCAATGGAGAAGTTGTCGATTCATGGATTTGTAGCCTT
The DNA here is from genome assembly GCA_010110895.2 of Picea sitchensis. Classification (NCBI taxonomy): domain Eukaryota; kingdom Viridiplantae; phylum Streptophyta; class Pinopsida; order Pinales; family Pinaceae; genus Picea; species Picea sitchensis. The sequence continues at coordinate 9,698 of SNQJ01S0131585.1, read as the reverse complement.
TCCACATATTTCAACACTTTCCCAAGCCTCACCGAAGAAAGAAAACTTCATATTGTTTCCTTGCAATTGGAAGGACTTGCCCAAACATGGTGGGATACGGACCAAGAAAAGACCACATTAGGGATGCTCCAGGATCCTCTGCCTCTCAACCACTCAAAAGTTGGGCTCAACTTTGTGAAGCCTTGAGAAATTGTTTCTACCCACCTAGGTACCTACAATATTTATGGATCAAATGGCACCAGCTCTGCCAACTCCCTACACAAGGAGTGCGAGCATACATTAACTACTTCTCCAAGATGTGCTTGTTGCTCCACATTCCAGAACCAGAAGAGGTATTAATACTTAAGTTTATTTTTGGGTTATTGGTTCAATTCCGTAGGGAAGTAGAGTTATTTGAAAATCATACATTAGACAATTTTTTTCATAGAGAATTAGCAATATAAAGGAAGATAGATCCTACGGGTTGTACTCCTCAGTCTCGTCCCAGCCCTAATCCCTCTGTCTCTCAAACACCCACCTCCAATACTTCAACTCGCTTCCCACCTACTAATTCTCTGAATCCAAATACCAGTGCACCCTGGTGTTCCTTCCAGAAGACTAACTCCCACAACACTTCAGATTGTCGAGTTCTCAAATCTCTGAAAACCAAAGAAACCTTACTCACTGAGCCTACTACTTCTCAACCAGTCCAAGACAATGAGGAAGTTTCTCTTGAAAACCCCAACGAAGTAGATCCCTCTTTGATTTTAATGACCATGGAAGATCTGAACTCATCAATCCAACCCCTCTTCACTCACAACTTCCAAATCAAAAATTCATTGGCTTTACTTATCATGGATAATGGCAGCCAGAAAAAATTGGTGTCTCGAGATCTAGTCACCTGCCTTCATCTGGTCACTACTCCGCACCCAAAACCCTATCATCTAGGATGGGTTCAAAAGGATGGTCATCGTCTATTAGTATCTCAGCATTGTCAGGTCACCTTTGCCATAGGCCAATTTAAAGACACTGTCCTTTGTGATGCCTCGCCATTGGATTGTTCTGACTTACTTCTCGGACTACCCTACCAAGCCCAAAGAAATTCCATTTATATGGCTAAATACCACCAGTATAAACTTACAAAATATGGCCACACCTATATCCTAACAATAGCAACACCCAAACCCACTTATACCAAAGACAACATCCCTCATATTCATCTGAATCAGTGTGTCTCTCTCTATTTGGTGCGCCCAATACCACCAAACAATACTACACATCTAGTTCCCGGAGCAATGACTCCTCTACTGCAAGAATTTGTTGATGTTTTCCATACTCTTATGGACTTTCCCCCCTCTTTCCATATAGACCATTTTATTCACCTCATCCTAGGGCATGCCTTACCAAATGCACCCACTTATCGATTGTCCCCACGAGAAACAGAGGAAATGGATAAGCAATTGACCGACCTCATCAACTCCGGTCACATTCAACCATCATCTTCTCCATGTGCTTCTGCCTCATTTCTAATCCCAAAAAGAGACACCTCAGCAATGTGCCTTGTCATTGATTACCAGGCCCTTAACAAAGCCACAGTAAAGAACCGTTACCCCTTAACCCAGATTGAGGAGTTACTTGACACCCTCCAAGGAGCTAAGTGGTTCACTAAATTAGATTTGACAGTAGGATACCATCAGGTTCGAATGAACCTAGATGATGTGTGGAAGACAACTTTTAAGACCAAATTCAGTCTTTATGAATGGAAAGTCATGCCCTTTGGCCTGACTAATGCACCAGCCACGTTCATGCGGATCATCAATGATATCTTCAGAAAACATTTGGGTTGCATTGTGGTCATCTACTTCAATGACATTCTCATCTTCAGTAAGACATGGGACACCCACATGCAACATGTCCGCCAAGTTCTCCAAATACTCAGAGAGCACAAATTACAAGTCAAGGGAAAAAAGTCCTATTTTGGCCAAAGTTCAGTTCCTTATCTCAGCTTCATGGTAGAATCAAAAGGTATTCAACTAGATCGGGCCCGCATCCAAGACTTGAAGCAATGGCCACAACCTTCTTCCGCCAACGAGCTAAAAATCTTCCTCAATGGTATCAATTTTTATCGTAATTTTATTCAGTATTTTTCTCAAATTGCTCATCCTTTGCATCAGCTATCTAATATTCATTCCACCTTTATTTGGACTAACAAAGCTACCAGCCACTTTGTTCATCTCAGGGAAGCACTGTGCTCATCTCCAGTATTGCATTTTCTAGACCTCTCTCAACCATTTGAGATTGAGTCAGATGCCTCACAATATGCCATTGATGTTGTGCTTAAACAGGGAGACCACCCCATTACTTATCACTCATAAACTCTTTCTAAGGCTAAGAGAAATTATAGTACTTATGACAAACAATTTAACAGCTTTGTCCAAGCTCTTAATAAATGGTGCCATTATTTGTTGGGCAAAGAGACTATTCTACATATAGACCATCATTCGTTGATTTTCATTAATTCACAGTCTAAGATTCAGGAGCAAAGGCATATTAAATGGGCATCCTACATTCAGCAATTTCATTTGGTAATCCGATATAAGAAGGGAACTTCTAATAAAATGGTTGATTTACTCAACAGGCCACCAACTCCAGTTCTCCCAATTTTATAGGTGCATTATGCTAATTATGATACATGGAAAGATCAGTATGCTACTAACCAGGACTTTCAAGAGATTTGGGTTGCCTTACATAGTCCCATGGTTGACAATCAGACTCCATTCTTGGACTACACCATCCAGGATGGATGGCTCTAAAAATTAAACTTGCTTTGTGTTCCACACTTAGATGATCGTCTCTTGCTCATTAAAGAAGCTCATGCATCAGCCTAGGGTGGCCAATTTGGTACCACAAAGACTCTCCAGCATCTACAACACCATTTCTATTGGCCTTCTATGCAACCCCAAGTTGATAAATTCATTAGATCTTGTGCATTATGTTCCCAATCGAAGCCATCCAATAAAAAGCATGGCTTATACCAGCCACTACCTCTCCCTTCTCGGCTATGGGAGTCAATCTCTATGGATTTCTTAAGAGGACTACCCATCACCTAAAAGAAACATGATGCAATCTGGCTAGTGGTATGTCGTTTTAGAAAAATGGATCTTTTCATTCCAGGAACAAAGACTTCTACATCATCACAAACAACGGAGTTGTATTTCTAACATGTATGGCCACATTTTGGCCTACCAAGCAACATCATTTCAAATAGAGACTCACGCTTCCTCAACACATTTTGGAAGACCATCTAGGTGCTACTGGGGTGTCAACTAAATTTCTCTACCACCTTCCATCCTCAAACAAATGGCTAAATAGAGGTAGTAAACCGAGTATTGGTACATGCTCTCCGAACTCATTTTGGGTGCAGCAAATAGTGGGACAGCTACTTACATATTATGTAGGATAGCTACAACAAGGCCACACACTCTTCTATTGGGTTCTCTCTGTTTGAAGTATGTTTAGGCTTCCAACCAGCATCACCAGTCAAGCTTCCCCTCACTTTGGATCCCCATGGTACTGTGCATTAGCAACAAGAACAACACTCAGCCCACCGGTTTCTTCAACAACTTGCACAACAACACATTGCCGTAACAATAGCACTAAAAGCATCTCAAGATCGTGCAAAGAAAAGGCATGACAAACAAAGGACCACCATGTCCTTTCAGCCTAGAGATAGATTCTAGTTACATTTGGATAAGAAACGCTTCAAATGCCAGCATCGTAAACTTCTTCCAATCAGATATGGCCCTTATAATATTCTAGAAAAGATTGAGGATAATGCATATCGATTGGATCTTCCCCCCCAGCTCGCGATACACAATGTCATCAATGTCAACCATCTGAAGTTGTTTGAGCCTTCCCTCTTGGAGGAACCAGTTACAATTACACACCTGGTGGAAAATATCCCGGACTTCCAACTCCCCTTGTCTAAAGACACACTACTTGACACCAAGACTCGTTCTACAAGGCATCGGGCCTACACCTTCTACCTTGTGGCACACCAAGGACAAAATCCAGCTCAAGCCAAGTGGATGACAATTGAAGTGGTGCATTGTCTCTTTCCTCAGGTTCTCATGGAAGTCGGGATGCTTCCAGATCTAAACAAGGAGGAATTAGGCCACCAAGGGGAAATTCAAACTGGGGCGCACATGTTAACCTAGGCTAAGTTGTATTTCATTGTGTTAGAGCACATACTATATAAATAAGTGGATCCCTTATTATAAAAGGTGAAACTATATCTAATACAATTATCTTTTCATTTTCCAAACCTATTTGCTTCCTTTTCTCTCATTATGTGATAGTTGCTCTGTTTCTTTGCTTGCTTTTTTTATCTGGGTTGTGCTCAGAAAAATCAGTGCGCCTTTCTCAATGGTTGCACCTTGGCTTCATGTTTTTGAATGATTCCACCTTTGAGAGTTATCCTATCCCTTTGGTTATTCAATCTCTCAGGTGGCATTCCTCTTACTGCAAGTTACATAAGGCAAGAAGGAGGGACGTACCATCTGTGTTTTGTGCCCTTGCTAGGTTTTTTTTTTCAACTATTGGGAATGAAAGAAGTGTGCCCTTCTCAATGGTTGCACTGATACTCTCCCTTTGGTCTCCAAGACTCATACTGAGATAGTCTATCCCTTTCGCTAACCTCAGTCCATGTCGGCATTGGTTTTCATCCATTTTTGCTTCCCCACAATAGTGAGGCGCTCCATCTTAGAAATGCGCCCTTCCTGGAGTTTGGGGCAACTGCCGAAAGTTTTTAGATGTGCAATCTAAGGAATTGTATTTCCTTCTCAGGTAGATCACTCAAATACTAGGTGAAAGCCCTGTAGGTGACTATTGATACTATGTGATTCATTTCACTAGTTTTAACCAATGCAATGAGTGCTAAATGGACTATTCAAAACCATGAGAAATTGGTCACAAAGTGTGAGGAGTCTTAGAATGGGTGACCTCTTAGGAAGCATTGGTTTGTAGGTGCTAAGCACATGCTACCCATGGGTTGACTCATATGGGTTGTAAAATGTATTATTTTTATATAGTTTAAATATTTTAAGAATTTATTTTTTTTTACTATTAAAAATAACAATATAATGTGAAAGAAAACTTATATTTTAATAAAAAATTGGTAAGAATTATTTTGAATGGATGGAATTGCAAATATTGCATATTAGCATTGCACAATCCAATTGCAATTAAATCCATTTATGTATTAAAAATATTATTTGTATCAATCCAAAATTACAATTTTAGTAAAGATTGTATAGAGTAAATATTAAAGAACTGTTTTTCTATTAAAAACAATTTCATTAATTTAAATTACAATTTCAATAAAGATTATTTGTCCATTACAATAATCATAAATCAAAAAATTCAATTATTAACAATTAAATTTAATTGAGAGGGGATGGAGAAATTTTTGTTATGAAATTATTTTTTATATTAAAAATAATAAAAAGAAATTGATATTGAAAATATTATTATAAATAATTATTTTTAAAAATATTAATTTAAAAAAAAAACTATTTTCAAAATAAATTAATTTTTAAAATATTTATTTATTTATTTATTAACTCATTTTAGTTTTTCAAATAACATCATCTAATTTCATTACATTTTTTAATAAAATAATAATAATTAAATAAAACTATAATTTAAAAAAAAAATCCAATCAAAATTTGGTTAGTTACATTTTTTAATAAAAAAAAATAATTAAATAAAACTATAATTTAAAAAAAATCTAACCAAATTTTCTATCCACTTATTAAGTTATTCATGGCTCATCTAATCACATTAATGTCACTAATAAGCTCATAGAGATCATTATTCATTAATTATAAAAAATTATTATTTATTAATTATAATTTTCATTAGCACTTGAATAATTAAATTATTTTAAAGGGAAGATAATGCCAATAATATTAGCACAAGATTTCATAAATGATGAAGAACCATTTGGAATTAACAAGAGAGATTCATTGGTAAGAGTAATCACTAGCACATCCATATTAGATTGTTGATATAGATCACTATGTATCAACCACATTTATATAAACATTTGTCATTTGCCCATTTTTATTAACATTTTTAAAATAATTAAATTATTGAATAAAGAAGATTAAAAAAAAATATGATGTATCACCACTTTGTCAATAATTGATCTAGTTGCATTTCATAAATAGTTGCATTTCATAAATAAATGATGAAGACCCATTTCATTTCATGCATCTGTCTTACTCTATAGATGCTTCCATTTCAATGTAATCCAAAACAGGCTTGCTTTAAATACAGCCGCTGGTGTATTCAATATTTACCTTTCAAGCCTCTTATGAATTTGCTAGAAATAAAGTTAGATCTGACGTTTGTTCACGGTTTTAGTCCAATTGTTGTCTGTCTTTTTATTTCTGCAATACAGAAAGCTATGTGTATTTTTATTTCTGCCATTCAAATTCTAAAAGTTTTTTTTAGTTTGTGTGGGATTAGTCTCTGGCTTGAGAAATTGTGAATCGGGAGTATTTAAGAAGTCGAATTAATCTGATATAAAAGTTTTTTTTGTTTATATGAAATTAGTTTATGATTTAAGAAACTGTGAATCAAAAATATTTAAGTAATCAAATTACTAGGAGATCCAATATAAATTTTCATAATTTTTGGTCAAACAAATTTTAATAATTTTTTATTCAATTTTGATAATTTTCTAGATAATTAAAATCTTTAATATTTTTTACAAATATCTTTATCTCAATAAATTATTTTTTTAAGAATTCTTATAATTTTTTTATTAAAAAAATGATTAATATTTTGATAATTAATTATTCACATTTTTAAGTTTAAAACAAACATGTTATTTGATCGAATAAAACATAGGACGGTTTACATTATTATTTAAGTTAATTTACATGTTTCAATCTGTCGATGCTTATAATCTAATTTACATGTTCGAATCCATCTGGTAGGATAACACCTTTTTGAATGGTTTCACAAATCTAATTGATAGTTGTTATTTGGTTATTTAAATATTTATATTTTTATTATATTTAAAAATATATAGGACACTCTCATTTGAGCGTAGGATAAGATTAACAATTTTGTTTAAGTTATAGGAAATGAAAACAAAGTTTAAATGTAGATATAAAATTATTTATTGGATGGGTAATTTTTTTAAGGAGATAAAGATACTCCATACTATAAAACGTGAGGGCAGGACAGTCATATTATTTGTAATCAAAATTCATTTCTCCTTATTTAGATGGTTATAATATATCATAAATTTATGTGTTTTAATATATATAATTTTTATAATTTGTTAATTAGATTGCTCTTTATTTAAATGGTTATAATATATCATAAATTGATGTGTTTTAATATATATCTCATTATTTGTTAATGAGATGGTTATAATATATTATAAATTTATGTGTTTTAATATATATTTTATTATTTTGTTAATTAGATGGTTATAATATATCATAAATTTATGTGTTTTAATATATATTTTATTATTGGTTAATTAGATGATTATAATATATAATAAATTTATGTGTTTTATTATATATAATTTTTAGAATTTGTTAATTATATAGTTATAATATATAATAAATTTATATGTTTTATTATATATAATTTTTATTATTTGTTCATTAAATTTAGTGTGGGAAGTTGTGGAATAGTGTTATTCTCTTCATTTAAGTTTTTTATTTTGGAAAGTGATATATTGAGTTTATAATGAGTATCTTAAAAAAATTAAGATTTACTTACAATACCATCCTCAAAATAAATAAACAAAGATAGAAAATTGTAACTAGAAAAAATATATAATTTTTGTTATTTATGATTTTAATAAATTTAAAATAGATATAAAATAAGAAAATAATGAGTGGGCCTAATGGTTAAGAACATGCGTTTCTTCTTAAGAGTTCACAAGTTCAAATAGAGTATGTATACTTCTGTAGACTTTACCAGTCAAATCGCTAGTTGGGTGGAGGGAGTTACCTTATCCCACAAATAGATTATTATTATTATTTATAGATTTTCATTAATATAATTAAAACTTGGATAAAAAGATAACCACTATTCCTCTTAAAGATTGAAATTAATTTCAATTAATATGTTTAAATATTTTAATAAAATTAAATGAATAATTAATAATAAAAAAAGTTAATTAATATTATCAAATATATATTTTACTCTATATTTTCCCCACCCTCATTCTTATATGTTTTACTCTATATTTTCTCCACCCTCATTCTTATATGTTTTACTCTATATTTCCCCTATGCTACTCTATATTTCACTCCACCCTCACCCTCACATGTTTTACTCTATATTCCATCTCACCCCACCCTCATTTATGAGTGAGAATGGGGGAATATAGAGAAAAACATAGTAAATAAGTAACACATCTATCTAGGTTATAATGTCTCTCCAATAACTATTATATAAATATTTTATTGTAAATTTAAATTCATATAGAAATAATTATCTAAATAAATTTATTTCATTTTATTTTTAAATCATAAAGCATAACATTAAAACATATCATCATAAAATTAAATAATTAATTAACATAGTTAATTATATATATGACCACCACTAAATATCATTATTATTTTCATATTTTCCTAAGAAATTTAAAAAATTACTACTTAGTACCTTGTATAACCACCACCACTACTTATGTTTGGGAAAAAATAAGTAATAATTAGGGAATGTTGGAAAAAAATTGTAAGTAGTAATTCTTTTAATAATATCCCACCATACACCCGGATGGGGTGCCACTTGGCGCGATGAGGATAGTTGGACCAGATCGACTGCGGGATTTATTATCCCAGGCCGTCACCCCCTGTGTATTAACTTCCCATGGCTCACACCATGCGAATAGTTAAGTTAGTGCACATGGTTGAGCTCTTGGATGAGCGAACCAACCAGACATATGATACCAAGCAATTACAAAGGTCCCATCATCCTTCAATGGCGATGGGAGGGGTCTTTTCAAACCCTCGTGGCATTAAGAACATCCCCAAAATGTAGTTCAATTTGTTTTTCACCTGGTGCACTCTTCCCACAGAGCACTTCGGCCCTTGCAGATTTTCTAGCATTGTTGCTCTCACCCTGTGCGTCCTCCTAGCCTCAATTCTCCCCCAGTGAACCAGGAACATCCTTCCTTCTTTGATCTTCTCAGGATCATCCATTTCTTTCCAGTGCATCCAACATCACCTCACCGCATCCTTTCACTCCTTTCATCCCTCTGTCCCTCCTACCATGCCCCGAGAGCACGGGAAGCCCAAGAGGGGCACTTAGAAAACAAACGCCCTCTCTCAGGCTACCAGGCTCACTGCCTCCCAACGAGTTCTCATAGCTCACTTCGACCATCCCCACCACTCCACCCTGAGAACTCAGACAACCTCACTCAAGCCCCCTAGGGCACGCAAGCTGAAAATGGAGACAACATCCTCCATGGCACACTATCCACCCTCCGCCTCTGCATCACAGTCACATCATCGTGAAAGAAGAGGCACCACCTCCACCTTTGCACCTCAACCTCAACACTGTGAAAGAGGAGGCGCCACCTTCAGCTTCGCATCTCAGTCCAAGCACAGTGAAAGCGAAAACGCCACCCTTGGGGGTCTGCCTCCCCACTGCCACCAACCTTCTAGCTGTTAAAATAATGT
>SNQJ01S0131584.1:17111-36199 GCA_010110895.2 Picea sitchensis | reverse complement strand
TCCTCAATGGGGATTAACCTAATAATAAAAATAATAATAATGACATGATTAATCCACAATGGGGATTTAATCCAATAACAAAATAATAAGAATGCTCTTCGCAGTTACATTATTTCAACAAAAACAAGGGTAAGGTAAAGGAGAAGAATGACATTGGGAAGTGGTGTGATTTAAAATCCCCTAGAACAACACCGATGAAAGTCGCTCAAAATAGTCATTGGTGGCTGAGATCAAGGACAAGGATTCGAACCCTGATTCAGAATTTGATCCAGAAAATAATGAAAAAAGACAGATCATTGACGCAGAGCCCACTACTACTGTTGATCTGTAAATGGAATGGATTTGTTTCCAATAGATATTTAAAATGAAGAAGACTTGTATCTTTTAAATTTCAAGTGTAAAAATGGTATGTGTTTGGGTAATTGGATCAAGTTACTAACACATAAATTTAATGAGTTTTTACTTAGTCATGAGCATCATATCAGGCATATAAAAACTATAAATAATGAACACATAACACAACAAATGATAAAGTAGTTCACCCCTCTCTTGGGATACATATCCTGGTCTAGCTTCCCTTGGATAATTTTCATTATTCTTAAAAATTTCTCTTACATTGCTCATAATAGAAAATAGATGGCTCTAATGGCTTCAGAACGTCCAAAAACCCCTAGCTAGGCTTTTTTGGCACCTGGTTTGGCCAAAAAATGAAGAATTTACACATCCTGGAAGTTTTCCCCTTCAAGTTTGTTGTACCTTCTCACCAAATTGCACCCACTGACAGACTAACTCGACCTCTATGTGTTTTCTGCAGCAAAACCTAACACACGCCACAATCCCGCAAATCAGGTGAAAATGTAGGACTGTTTGTGTGCTGGCCCCTTTTCTCGATGGAGGCTAAATTTGCATGGGGGCATGTGGCCATGTCCCAACGCTTAAACCGACCTTTGTGGCTTAACTTCTCAAACCCCAATCCTTTGGTCAGAGTCATATGGAAACCATGTAGTGACCAGGGGATAATTGCTAACAGTTGCACCAATGGTTATGTATATATGGTCGTATGGTATGAATTAAACCGGGGGATAACATTGCAATGTTCTGTGCACACCAAGGTTTATGGTATTTTTGTATGTGTCGGTGGATAAATACAATGGAGAGTTCTAGTGCTGGTGGTCTTATGGAGTGGTGCGATGGACGGGGGGTTGGGGCTAGGCCTTGACCGTATTCTCCGCCGACTCAACATTAAATCCAATTCAAATAATTATAAAAACATATATGGGTAAGAAATACAATGTGGGTGGGCTGGTAACCCAACCCTGCGAAGTCATTACCCCTGCCCGGAGGTTGCAGGTTCGACTCCTGTCGAGTCCCAAAAATTTTACCACATGCCATCCAAACTAGAGGGGTGCCACGTGCAGCCAACGATTGGGAAAATGAACAGAACTTGATATATCACTCATATGACGTATGTTTGAACATGTTCAAGTTGTGTTGGGTTTGTGAGGATAAGGCCTACGCACGTGTCTATTTTGAAGCGATTTCGAGCACTTTGAGTTTTGAGAAAATTTTGATCCCCTGGATCACACCTCCCCATTGGTAAGCTTTTGGGCCTCCAAACAACTAATTTTAGACAATCTAAAGATGAGGGTATAGTTCCCTCACCTTTCCAACTTCAATCCACTTGACATTGCTTGGATTTATGCCGTTTAGACCAACACAAAACTTTTCTTGTACTTGGCTTGGCTCTTTTTCAATTGTTCTTGAATGGTTTGATGCACAAACTGATCTTGGTCAATGAACTTATTGGCCTGGTTATAAGCATTTTGAAAGTAGTGTAGAAGCTCATCCCAAAACTTAGGATGATTTCTTTGCAAACTAGCCACCGTCTTGCCTACACCAAAATGGCCAACAATAAGAGAATGTGCTTCCCTTATCATGTTGACTCTTTCACCCTGTGAAAACCATAACTTTCCAAGATACAAAAGTTTACCATGCACATAGGAATCCAATTTCTCAACTTGGTTAGTACCATGCAAAGTTGCATAAACATTTTTGAAATCATCATCTAAAGCATACTATTCCAAATATCTCTCATGCATGATAAGATTATGCTTAAAAAATACTAAAGCACTAACAATAGGCCTAGTAAGCATATCAACAACTTTGTCATAAATGTCTTTCTTATACCTTATCACCAAATGGAAAACATATCTTTTCAAGGAATGCAATGGAGCTTGCTTTGATTTCAAAGATTTATTCCATTTGTCTCCTTCAACAATCATATCTGTAGTCTTGTTCAAGGCTCTTAAATCTACCCACATATGCCATATACAATCTTTCTCTGGTACCAAACCAATTGGTGAACTTCATAGCAAAGTGTTTGGTTTGATGACCCCTTTGTCAAGAAAATCTTGGGCTTGTTTTATGATTTCAACATTCTCCATGAATGACATCCCGCACATGTCAATGTTTGGAAGAGGAACTCCTTGCTGCAATAGAATCTCATGTTGGATACCCCTTTTAGGAGTCAATCCCCTTGGTTCATGAAACATCTAAAAAATATCCAAAAGCATGGAAAGTCGATACAGAAGCTCATGGATAGGAGTCCATGGATTTTTGTCGAGGGGGAGTATGATGCAGGAGCATCGTCACCAAGTACATGTGGCAGGACAACTCAACGCTTGAGGACTAATTCAGAATCTCAAACGCTAACCGGTACTACAATATTTTAAAGTTGATAGAAAACAAAAGAGGAAATAACGCACATGTGGAGATAAAATGAGCTTGCGTGACCTGGGAGTTTAACCCTAGTCTTGATGTAACCACAATTAGATAATAGTTAGTTTTTTTTTTTGTTTCCTTTTGTATAAAGAGAGGTTTTGTATGCCCAAAAGGGGGGTTACGATAGTTATGAGCAAGTAGGAGTTGTGAACAATAGTTGTTCCTTTGAATTTTACTGTAACCATTTTCTTGATTTTGAATGAAGATAACAGAGGAAAATTGATCCCAATGTGTGAGACTGTTGTTGTCCATGATACATCTTAGAGTCTTTCATCGTCGATTACAGTATTATGTTTTAAATTTGTAATTATGATAAGATTTATTTGGTAATGTGTTTATTTTGAAATTCGCCATGGACTATACATGAAAAATTATATCCAATGGCCATGATCCCTGATGGATTTGTATAATTTAGGAGTAAATTCTGGTATTACAGTCCTTCTTTTCCTCAACCCAAGTATTAAAATTGGTTGGCTTTTAAAAAGAAAAAGAAAAAAAGAACCATTATGATTCCTACATGTTTGATGATAGTTGGGTCCCTCTTGATTTGTTAGAATTTATATCATATGTTGTAAAAAATGTGTAATTAGCATGTGAAGCAAGGAATGAAACAGACGAGTGGTTGAAGGATTTGACTAATATTGAACTTAATTTTAGGAACGTTTTCAATCGATGGTAGATGCTTGAGACAGAGTCTACCACCTGGATTTTGTTCTCTTCATCACCGCCTAGGGTACATGTATCGAAGGGATAGAAAACTTAATGGTCTTGGTAACCCAATGCCCCTACATATGTTTGGGTGTAGCCTTGTGAATTGGACAATCTAGAACCATTTCCTCCCCCTCAAATCTTTATATTTAAATAGGGATTGTTGTTTCCTCTAGTCTTTGAACCAATCTTTATTTAACTAGGAGATCACTGCAAAACTTTGACCACTAGGAATCTGTCCCCTTTCTTCCTCTCGAATTTTTCAACTTGAAATGATGGGGTTGTTGTCTCTAAACCTCTAATTGCTGAGCCTGACGAAGGGTTGCCTAAAAACAAGTAGTTTTCGAACCTGTAGTTGGTTGGAGTCTTGGGAGATTCACCTTACCTCACCCAGTCTTTGTCGCGGATTAAAGAAACTTTCAATGGCTGCCATTTTTATTACCCTTGCATTTATAAAAAGAATATCTTCATGTTCGCAATTTCTTAACGCTTACCAAGTAATTTCTGATGTTGTTTAAATTCATATTAACAACTCCCTTATCGCTTGGAACTGGGAATTGTTTCCTTTCAATTTAGTTTTTGCAAGGGAGCGAACCCGGGTAACTCTCGTGTGGTCGTCGGGGCTGAGGAAGTTCAAGGTATTTTACCTTGATTCTTTGCGCACGGGGTATTTCTAGATGTGAGGCGAGGAGGATGGAACTGAGTCTGATCGCTGTGAAAAAGAAACTGTGATTTCCCTGTGGCTTAAATTTCCTTTCCAAAATTTAGATTGGGTCTCTATCACACCAGATTCCCCGACTTACCTTCATTTATCGGGCGGCCCTTCATTTATATTCGTAGCTTACTGTTGATCTTAAATTTTTATATAGGGAGATGCTCACAGTGGAATCGATATCAATCTGCTTATTTTAACTTGATTTTAAACCCTTACACAAGAATGCATAAGTTAATCTATGAATTTTATGTTGCTTACACATGGTAGTCCTTCTTATAGTTTCTTCACTAGATATGCAAGTAGCATGGAATCTTTATGTAGTGCATGTTACAATGTGATTGTTCTTATTCTAATATAGATATGCAAGAGCGTTATTGACCTTGTATTATATTGTTGATAAGTTTTCCATTTTATCCCGATACATACATATAGTTGAGTTATAGGAGGATTGAACTAAGATGGAGCACTCAATAATGATGCTAGGCCTCGAACGAACATGACCTTAAATTAATAATGATGATTGGGGATAGGTCATATTTCTAATTCTAAAATAGCGTTCATGCTCTGATGGTTCTTATCACCTTTCAATTTGTCTTCTCACTCATTTTCCTTGGCCCTATGTGAAAAAATGACCGAGTTTAGTAGATTATTCTTTTATGCCTCAAATAATGAATGGATAAGTATAGTTGATATATCTATCTTAAATTGTGGGTTATGTTGGAATGTTCCATAAGCGATAATTGCGTCCTTGAATTGGTGTATGTAAATCATAGTTGGATTGCTTCATAGGTGGATTGTGCGTCAATTAAATTGTTATACAAGTTGTAGTGTATTATCATCAAATGTTTCTTAGTTGGTATTTGCGTCTATTTAAAATGATGTATTTGTGTAGTAGATTTGCCGCACCTTGAATAATTGATGTTAAGTTGATTAGTTAGTCTTGATGAATTTTCAGCATGATTGGATTAGAGGGATTTAGACACTTCCTTTTTCCTCAGAACAATCGCTAGCTCTGAGACCTTAAGTGGTCAAAATCAATCTGATACTTGTCGATGATGTGTCATTATCTAGTGTAATGAAGTGTTATGTATCGCCATTTATTACGATGATGTGTAGATTGTGTTGCTATTTATTTATGCTAATGCGTTGATTAGGTGTTGTTGTTAATTGTTTATGTGTCACTATTAATTATGTTGACGCAGTGATTGTGTCATTATTATTTATGATTATGTGTCATTTTCAGTGCTACCAATTTTGTGTGATGATTCTATTATCCCAATGGAAAAAAATTACCTTTTGTACATCGTTGTTTTGTCATAACGATGGCGTCCTTACATTCAGCCATGTATCTTTGTTGGTTAACCTGATGGTGTCAAAGGATATCAACTCTTGAATCCTAAGACACATGAGCTCTTCATTGAGTTTATTGTGCAATTTGAGGAAATATCTCTGATCTAAAAATAGGGGGCTAACTTGTTTTTCTATGCAAGCACCCTCTACTCCATTAAAATAAAACTTTTCAGAACCTTGCTCAATGTCTTAGTTAAGCAAGAGGTTTTATGTGTCAAAGTCATGCTTCTTTTAAATGTTTATGTGTGAGGTCTTTAAAAAGTTAAATATGTTTTTTTAACAAATACACAATAAACATAATTTGCAGAAAATAAACCAACAAAGTCACAACAATAACAAGATGATAAAGTTGTTCACCACCAACTGGGCTACATCTCCTTGAGCCTCCATCAATGGACTAGGCTCTCTAGGATTAGTTTGTCAAAGATTCTTTTACAAGCTGATGCTCAACTCCAATGGATTTATTGACTATACCATTGGGTTCAGAATACATAAAAACCCCAAAAATGACTGATAGAACTCTGAAAACGGATCATGGCTCATCTGGGCATGACCTCTTCTACATGTGGCCTTGAGCTTCCCTGAGCTTCCTTGTGGAAAAAAAATTTGTAAAAGTCCTCAAATGCCTTTTAAACCTATCCCAATGTGTCCATAACATAACAATTAGCCAAAAATGACTATTCATTCACAAAAAACAGACTTGGGCTCATCTGAGCATGGTCTCCATCAATGAGGGCTTCAAGCTCCCTGGAGCACCCTGAAAATTCAATGGTGTAAAAACTGCAAAATAAGTCTTCAAATGGCTTTGAAAATAGTTCCAATGGATTCAAAACATCCAAAAACCCCTAGCTGAGATTTTTCGGCACCTCATTTGGCCAAAAAATGAAGAAGTTAGGCCTCCTGCCATTTTCTTCCTTCAAGCTTGTTGTCTCTGGTTCACCAAAATGCAACTTTGTGTGTCCAACCTAGCCTCTGTGCTCATTTTCATGCTAAAACCTAGCACCAGGCACATAACCGAAAAACCACGTGCAACTGTAGAACAGTTAGGGAACCCAACCCCTAACCGCCAAACCATTGGGCGTATGGTCCATGTGACCGCACCTCTGCACATAAAAGGGCTTAGGCCCAAATCAAATGGTTAAGTGCCAAGTGTCGGCACGTGGGTTTAAACCGTTGGAAATGTAAACTCCCACACAATAATCGTTGGTCAAATGTATTGGTAACACAGTCGCGGGCTTGACTCCGTTTGAAATGCACGTGGTATGGTCATATGGGAATCCACATGTGATTAGACGTTGGGGCTTAGCCCCAGGCTGGACCGCGCCCAAACCACACATAATTCAAACTTAAATAAATATAAAACCCTTTGTTTAACAAGGACCATCGTGTGGGCTAGTGGTAGCCCACACATTGCCAAAGTGTTGAACCTTGGGGGGGAGGTCCAAGGTTCGATTCCCACAGACTCGATATAATTTTAAACAACCAATGAAATACGATGCCACATGGTAGCCCACGCCTGGGCCACATGGCATCAAACCATTTGAAAAAATATGCCATGTGTCCATCAATGATTCACCCAAACTGCCAACTTAGCATTGACACATCACCACTTGCCATGTCAGCGATCGTACCTCTACCAATAAATGATTGCCACATCATCATGTACAGACTGTACAGTCAACATCTTTTTTTTACCTGTTTGGCAAATCGAACAGATTGCGATATCTCAGTCATCCGATGTTCATTTGACCCCATTCAAAGTGCGTTGGGTTTGTAACGACGAGGGCTACACACCCGTTTGTTTTGAAGTGATTCCGAGCACTTTCATTTTTGGGCTAAATTTTGACCCCTGGTCCAGATTCTGATCACACCTTCCCACTGAAAGGCTTTTGGACCCAAAAAAGCTTATGATTATCTGCCTGAGCTTCAATACTCTTCTGCTTCCAAGTTCTATCAATTGATTCTACTTGAAAAGTCTTTTTGACAATCACCTCGATACCTTGACATGCCTTGCACTGCAACTGGCTATGTCCCTCAACCACTGTTCTTTGGCTGTTGCTGACCCACTATTCTCTTTGTGCTTGGAAGACTTCCAGCCTTCCCACTGAGAATCAAGTCCCTCTTGTGAACTCTTTAGCGTCAACAATCCGCTCTACAATGGCTGCAAAACTTTCCTGCGACATCTTGTCACAAACCAAGAAAACCATCAATCTTGAAAACAAATTTATACAAGACTGAAAATGATGCCAAAAAAGTCTGTCTTTTTTGCTCTTCAAACAAATGGTTGCATCTTGTACTTAAATCAAAGAAGGCACGTAATGGTGTTGTCCTACATCTTGGTGTACTCAAGAATTGACTTCTGAGCCAACAACACCATCGACTAGACACAAGTCGAAAAGAGCATGATCACCGACACAACATGGTCATCAATACAGCTTGTCGACACAAGTCGAGACTCATTTGAAATACATCGACATTCCAAAATGACAGGTCGACATTCATGATACACAACAATGTTACAATCATGAGTCATTCAGGATGAATTATCACCAAGTTCATTGTTTACGCATACACAAAACACATGCATGTGCATGACTCTTAAACTCTCCTTCAAGTACAAACGTAAATTTGTGAACGGCTTATTATTGAATTTTACATAAGAGTTGAATATGAAAAGATATATGGTTGTAACAAGTGAGCATCATACCCCTCTTTTACACCTTCACGGCGCAGTTGTGCAACAAACAAGAATGCCTTCAAATGAATTGCATTCACATGCAACTTGCATCATACAAGTTGTACTTTTCATACTCTCAACATAAATGCATTCATAAGGATGAAATGTGCATCTAGAAACAAAGAAATGCAAACCTTACTTGCTCAGAAATCTAACCATTTCTTACCAAGCCAACTCAATGGTTATTTTTTACTGAAAATCATCTTCTTGTGAATCATCTTGACTCACGACGATGATGGAATCTCCTCTTCCATTCTTACTAGACTCTTTATCCATCACGCTTCTTGTGATGTGGATGAGTGGTTGAATCTGGCGTCAACATTGGTCAATGAGATGACCCATCTTTTGGCAATGAGTGCAAATCTTTGTGTCCTCTTTTCAGTTGTCTTTGCTTGGAGAAGTTTCGAAAGTGGTCAATCTTTTCCAACATTTTTAAACATGATGGTTATATAAACCACAATATGTGCATGGACTTTTCTTCCATTTTACATGCAAATTTACCATGTTTAACATAATCAAAGCCAAGATTATGGCTGAGGCTTATACCTTGAACATTCACCTTTATCACCTCTTTGAGGAGGTGAATTTGAAGAGTTACAAGCTCTCCTTTGAATACCAGCAACAGTGTTCTTGTCCGCATGGCTATCATAACTCTCTTGTTTCACACAATTGCATTCATCTTGAACACACTCTTTGCATGCTTGGGGATTGAACTTGAAACAAAAGTTGTTCTTGGAATTGTTTCCCTTGTCTCATAACTTTGGAATATGTTCCATCTTTATGTTCATATCGAGACCACAATGCTTGGGTCTCTCAACAACAATAGGCTCAACAATGCCTTTGTGCATGCTTGCCCCTAACCTCTACCTTCATAGCCCATTTTGCTGTAATACTTGGACCCTATTCCTCTTGTGTGATTTTCAAAAACACAGGAGGAATAGGGTCCAAGTTATTCATCTTGAGAGGAATTTGAGAAAAACCAACATTACATACCTCGTGTTCATGCATGTACTTGGTAAAGGTTTCCTTTGCCTCATGGAGTAGAGTCTCCATCTCATGCAACTTTTTCAAGTGATTGCTTCTCCTCTTCATGGCCATCAAGCTGCTCTTGAAGAATTAATGCTCTCTTTTCTTTCTTCCAACTCTTGTACCATATCTATCATGGTTACAAACTCCTTCAACATCTCTTTGTCAAATAAATTGGATAATGAAGATGTATGGTAACTATCAATGTTTGAAGCTTCCTCCATCCTTGCAAGATATCAAACTTCAACATGTTTGAAGCTTCCTCCATCCTTGCAAGATATCAAACTTCAACACAAAACTTGCACAAATACCAACAGCTAAAACTCTAGCTACCAATGACAATAACATGAGCAAAAACTATGCTCTGATACCACCTGATCTGAAAATAGGGGGCTAACTTGTTTTGCTATGCAAGCACCCTCTACTCCATTAAAATAAAACTTTTCAGGACTTTTCTCAATGTCTTAGTTATGCAAGAGGTTTTATGTGTCAAAGTCATGCTTCTTTTAAATGTTTATGTGTGAGGTCTTTAAAAAGTTAAATATGTGTTTTTAACAAATACACAATAAACATAACTTGCAGCAAATAAACCAACAAACTCACAACAATAACAAGATGATAAGGGAGTTCACCCCCAACTGGGCTACATCTCCTTAAGCCTCCATCAATGGACTAGGCTCTTTGGGATTAGTTTGTCAAAGATTCTTTTACAAGATTCTTCTCAAATCCAATGGATTTACTGAATGTACCATTGGGTTCATAATACATAAAAACCCAAAAAATGACTAATAGAACTCTGAAAACGGATCATGGCTCATCTGAGCATGACCTCTTCTACATGTGGCCTTGAGCTTCCCTGAGCTTCCTTGTGGAAAAAACACCTGTAAAATTCCTCAAATGCCTCTGAAACCTACCCCAATGTGTTCAGATCATAACAATTAGCCAAAAATGACTATTCAGTCACAGAAAACAGACTTGGGCTCATTTGAGCATGGTCTCCATCAATGAGGGCTTCAAGCTCCCTAGAGCACCCTGAAACTTCAATGGTGTAAAACCTGCAAAAGAAGTCTTCAAATGGCTTTGAAAACAGTGCCAATGGATTCATAACATCCAAAAACCCCTAGCTGGGCTTTTTAGGTACCTCATTTGGCCAAAAAATGAAGAATTTAGGCCTCCTACCATTTTCTTCCTTCAAGCTTGTTGTCTCTGGTTCGCCAAAACGCACCTCTATGTGTCCAACCTAGCCTCTATGCTCATTTTTGTGCTAAAACCTAGCACCGGACACATAACTGAAAAACCACGTGCAACTGTAGAACGGTTAGGGAACCTATCCCCTAACCACCAAACCGTTGGGCGTATGGTCCATGTGACCGCACCTCCGCAC
Source organism: Picea sitchensis (assembly GCA_010110895.2). Taxonomy (NCBI): domain Eukaryota; kingdom Viridiplantae; phylum Streptophyta; class Pinopsida; order Pinales; family Pinaceae; genus Picea; species Picea sitchensis. The sequence continues at coordinate 25,498 of SNQJ01S0131584.1, read as the reverse complement.
ATAAAAGGGCTTAGGCCCAAATCAAATGGTTAAGCGCTAAGTGTCAGCGCGTGGGTTTAAACCGTTGGAAATGTAAACTCCCGCGCAATAACCATTGGTCAAATGTATTGGTAACATAACCGCGGGCTTGACTCCATTTGAAATGCGCGTGGTATGGTCATATGGGAATCCACATGTGATTGCGGGCTGGGGCTTAGCCCCAGCCCGAACCGCACCCAAACCACACATAATTCAAACTTAAATAAATATAAAACCCTTTGTTTAACAAGGACCACCATGTGGGGTAGTGGTAGCCCACACATTGCCAAAGTGTTGAACCTTGGGGGGGAGGTCCGGGGTTCGATTCCCACAGACTCCATATAATTTTAAACAACCAATGAAATACGGTGCCACATGGTAGCCCACGCCTGGGCCACGTGGCACCAAACCATTTGACAAAATATGCCACGTGTCCACCAATGATTCACCCAAACTGCCAACTCAGCATTGACATGTCACCACTTGCCACATCAGCGGTTGCACCTCTTCCAATAAATGATTGCCACGTCATCATGTACGGACTGTACAATCAACATCTTTTTTTTCCCTGTTTGGCAAATCGAACAGATCGTGATATCTCACTCATTTGATGTTCGTTTGACCCCGTTCGAAGTGCGTTGGGTTCGTAACGATGAGGGCTATACACCTGTTCATTTTGAAGTGATTTCGAGCACTTTCATTTTTGGGCTAAATTTTGACCCCTGGTCCAGATTCTGATCAATCTCCTATCTCATCCTCTCATATTCCTTCCTCCACTACAGATTCAGATAGTGACTCAAAGTATTTTCCTCCAACTACCTCTTCCCGCAGAGTTGATCGTGAGGTTTCATCATCCTCTTCACATAGGTCGGATTCTAAGGATTACTATTCTCCTCCTCCATCCCTACCATGCCTTACTGGGCTTGCCAAACACTTGAGTCTGCAAGCACTCTTATTGGGGATCCTTTAGATGCTCAGTGGACTTGGTCACAACATTAGGATATTCCATATTCCTACATGGTCATAGCTTCATATCCATAGTCCTTTCATGAAGCATCATGCATTGTTGAGTGCGATTCAATAATGGAGGAAGAGTATAACTCATTGATTCAGAACACAATTTGGGATCTTGCTCCACTTCCTAAGGGAAGAAAATTGGTTCAGTTTAAGTGAATCTATTAGACCAAATTTGCATTGGATGGATGAGTTAATAAGAGACATTTTCCCCCATTGCCAAAATGAACTCCATTTGTGTAATACTTGTTATTGCTGCAACTCAAGGTTGATTTGTACATCGGATGGATGTGAAGAGTGAATTTCTTCATAAGAATCTACATGAGGATATTTACATGGAGCATCCACGGGGAGTTTTTCAAGATTCTTCACTAGTTTTCATATTGCAAAAGTCTCTCTATGGTATCAAAAAAGACCCACATGCTTGGTATGCCAAGATGGACTCCTTTCTTCTCTCAGTTGGGTTCTCTAGATGCCACTCAAATATGAATGTTTACATATTAATATTGGAGTATTCTCTTCTATTCCTAGCTCTCTATGTTAATCACTTGATTGTCACTAGGAGCACCTCATCCATCATTGCAAACATCAAAACTGCTTTAATTATCCGTTGTGTATGTAATTATCTCTAAGATGTATTTTTGCGTGCATGATTGTTGGTTATTTGATGTGCATGGCATATTGTTCATTTATTCTATGTTGTAGTATGGATCTTGATTAATGCATGTGAGTATTTCATTCTTATTTTTGAACTAATTATTATCATAATTCGAAATCAGTTTTTGAAGTGTATTTTTAAGTAGCTTGGCCAACCCGTGGCTGGTTTGGTACGTTACAAGTTGAAATAAATATGCATTGGTGAGAACACTAGAAGTAATGTTGAATTCATATAGGAAATATAGAATGCATGTGCACTAGTAGGCATGTTGAAAACAAATGCTTAGCATATATAGACATGCATTAGTTCATGTGAGAATGATTGGACATGCATATGGAATGCTTGTAGACTCTAGGCATTCTACTGATATATATTTGAATTAATGATGCAATGATATTTGAATGTGACTAATGATGGATTATATATCTAGGAAAAATATTTATAGGATGGTTGAAAGTGTTGATGTTGCCGCATATGAAAACCATCCATATGAAGACAAAATGAGGATGGTAAAATGTTGATTATAGGTTGGTGGAAGGAGACCATGAGCTTATACGAGATACCAACTAATAAAGTAGTATCATGTAATTGATAATAGCCATGAAGGTATGCATTTGGTTTATTATGATGCATAAGTGCTTAATTGAAGTGAGATAAGAATTCCCTCTGTCAAAATATAATATTTGAATTGATATGTATCATGAGAATAACATTCCACTAGATGTAGTAAAGTAAAAGATCCTTTAATGCATATAAATATTATTCTATGTTAGAATGAAATCATGTCAAATTTAAAATCATGAATTTTATATTGGTTATGTGATCATAACCAAGGCAGTTAAGAGATATACTCCTATTATAGAAATGGATGCTAATAGATTCATCCACATGTAAGGCCATGATGTGGTTGGATATGGAAGGGATATAACGTTGTACAAGTGCATATTGGTCTTACCCTGTATAACCAATGTTTGGACTAGAACCTCTTTGACGACACTAAAGATCACTAAAGGATTATATTCTCAATGTTGTGTATGGGTCAAAGATGAAGGTATATGAATGATCAAGCAAGTAAATGGGGAAGGATTTGGATGATGTGTTGAGGTGTTTTCTAAACCTTCCAACTCACCATAGAAAAATACATGACATAGATATGTGGTATCTCAGAGTCAATGCAAGGATGCATTGTGTATATGTGGCCATGGGTATATGCACATAGGTTTATCGGTAATATTTGATTCCATTATATATTGGCATGATATATGATATGTATGCATGGACTAACAGTTTGATTCCATTAAATAAGAACAGTTTTTGGAAGTGGTTGAATTGTTGGTATGATACAAAACTCTAAGATCATTTCTTGAGTTGTTGAAAATGTTGCAATAAAATATAATGTACATAAATACTGAAAAATTGTTTGGTTGAATGAAAGTTGAGAAAGACTATCGGTGGAGTGGTGGTGTATATGAAGATGGTGTAATCTCATAAGGAATACTGATACCTAAGATTGCAAGAGCCAAACATTATGAATAGGAATCTCATACTTGAGAAATTTGATTTCATATATATATAAAAAAAAAAAAAATGAATTAAAAAGTGAAATTGCTATAATGATATCTCATGATGATGGTATGTTTGTGATACAATAGATATGATGGCTATGAATATGGAAAGATTGGGAAGAAGGATATTGTTATCACATCAGAACCCTATGGCTTCCACAGGTTACAAACCACTAGCAAATGTCTGGTAGTAAATTCACACTCTCCTTGCAAGTGAAAAACTTAGCAAATGATAGATAACCCGAGGGACTCTATAGCAATGAAGGGGATGTCTGAGCTTGGAGCGTCAATATAGAAAAGAAGAGGAAACTTAAAATTCCATATGGCATAGTAGTTAGAATCATGTGGGTGTGTCAAAAAAAGGACAGTGAGATGAATTATTTCCCGTGGTAACTTTGTGAAGCACATGATAGACATACAGATAAGTGTTGCTTATAGTTACAAACTTACTCTTGAATAAATATTGCATTGTGGAGTTTCAGACTCTTATGGAAAAGATAAATTATATATGATAATGGATATAATGTGTATGTTTTCATAATGGTTGTATAGAACAACTAAATACTGAAGACATGAACTAAATGGTTGGAAAGAAGAGAAATAAAAGGATATGTGACTCAAGGATAAATGTATGGAACGAATAAAATATAGTTGATTTGTTCCAACTCAGAATAAGAAAAGTGGAGTTGAAGGATGCAATGCGGGAAACACATTTTAAACTATTTGAAAGTTTTGAGATTCCATTATCATAGTTGGAGTTCCTAGAGCCACATATTTGAAACTTCTTGTCTAACCTTGTGTTGGATCCCTTGAGGGAAGTGGTACAACCTAATGGATATGGTGTAGAGAAGGGAGTACACTTCCTTGGGTTGTGCAGGTTGAGGGGAATGATATCCAGTTGGTTGGAATTTTTGTGGGAATTGACAAATTGTAAAAGTGGTTGCAGCTGGAATTCTTGGAGCCACATCTCTAAGACTTCCTAGTTGGTCTATGTTGGGGCCCTTGAGGGAAGTGGTATATCCTGGGGGACTACATAGTAGAGAAGGGGGTACACTTCCTTGGGTTGTGCAGAATAAGGGGAACATGAGATTGTTGGTTGGAGATATTGCAAGAATTATAAATTGGGAAATCATTAGGTATAGATTGGGGCCAAAGTACCTATGTGTACATGTTTTGGGTTGGAGTGCCTATATGAATATGTTGGGTTGGAATGCATGTATGACATTAGGCTAGAGATATTATATGTTGATTAAAGGATAGAGAGAATACAATTTCGATATGTATGTACCCTTGTATGGTGTTGTGCACTAACGACAGTGAAATAATAAAGAGGAGGGGATGTAATATCCCTAATTTTAATTCCTATTTTTGGGAGAAGAGGTCGTATTGATTAATATGGTTGAGGGTCAAACTATGTGTTATGTACATTGAAATAATTAATAAAAATGATAATTGTTGGCTACGATACAATAGGGACAATAATGATGGGGGGCTATGATTCCACAAAAAAGGGGGTTAAAGGGGGGTACAAGGAGAAACCCGTGTCATTTTTCCTAAGCTAATGTGTCATTACCATATAATCCTCCTTTAACTTATTAGACACTCAATCATTGAATTCATGTAAAATGTTGGGTGAGGAAGTCACCTCACCTAGTTATTGAGAGCATGGGCCTGAGTATAATCAACCTTGGTAAATGTGAGGGTCGTCATGCATGGGATAAAAGGAAATTCAAATGGAAAAAGGAGAAAAATTGTACTTGTTGATTTTGGGTGAACAAGATGGGACTTGGGTGTTGATAGGAGCACCAACCATGTTTTTCTTGAGGACAACCATTATTGGGTTGTGCTTATGCTAAAATTTTGAATAGTGTGCCGATAAAAATGGGATGTGTATTTGTGGTGCATTTTCCTATTGAGGAAATGGATCAAGAGCCTTGAGAAGGCTATTGTGAGAAATCCTAGAAAAGTTGAGATTTCATGAAGTCCCCGATTGTGATATTATTATCCAATTGAATGCACTAGAACCGTGGAGGGAAGTAGCAAGGCATGAGAGACTATGTGGAAAAGAAGGGGGATACCATTCCTTGGGTTGTACAAGTTGAGGGAAAGAGATATGGTGGGTTGGAACTGTTATTAGAGTAGAACCTAGGCTTTTTGGCTGGAGAATGTGGGGAGTGAACAACCAATAGGGCCAAAATATCCTTATGCACTCATAGTATTAGTTGGGGCTGACTTGCTATTGAGAATTGGAAGAACAACCCTGCGGTTGGGAGGAACGTCCTCCGTACACAACAAATTTGTTATTTAATAAACAGATAGGTTTTTTTTCTATGGCTATTATGTTAATTCTGCTATGTAATTTTTTATTTGAATGTTTTTGTGTTTTCTTGAATAGTTGCATTCACTTTTTTAAATATGTTGTTAGTTGCATGAGAAAAAGTATGGTCCTACTGCCCCTTGGTTTATTTTATAGGCATGGGGCGTTTTTAATTCCATTTTTTAGTAGGTTGGGTACGTTACATGAAATCACATAAGAGATTTTATTTGTAGACACGTGACTAAGCTAGATGGATTTATATTCACTTGACACATGGCATATTCTTTCCACTTCTGAGAAACCCTTTTACTTACCTCTTTATAACAAGGGTACGTTGCATAGCAGTTAGTCCTTGTGTTTTCTTTCTAGTTAAGGTTTTTTAATATATTTTCTCTCTTTATTGTCTTTATGCATGTAAAATTCCTTATAGACCATTAATAATTAATCATGCTCATGCCCCTGCCCTATACAGAATATAGGGCATAAAAACAACAAAAAGAAGATGCATGGAATTACTTATATTTTGTTTATTTTGTAACAATTTAAGTTATAATGAAAGCAAAAAGAAAAAAAAAAATCACAATATATGTTTCCATTCTAGGTACTTGATGTATTGAATACAACTCACCTAGATTTCAAATGCTTCAATCTCTTCTTGACCTCGTTGTTGGAAATCTAACTATATTTATTTCATTCATTTACTTTATATTTTGAGTATAGTTTGGCATGCAGAAGTCCATATATAATGCAGATTGAAACATCTACCATGAATCACCTTACAATGCTTGATACTGACATTAAATAGCCTCTTCAATTGATATGTCAATTTAAATGTTTTTTTAGGCTACAACTTTAAACATTCTCAATTTTAGCAAATGGTTTCAAAAAGGAAGAAATAAACTATTTGAAGTGAAATGGAATTGGAGTCACAATCCAACATATATCAAGGATAGTCAATGCTAGATTGTTTCACAATCTGCAATTTGGTTGAAAATGAACTACGTGATCCTTGGTAGTTTGGTTTTGATCTTCCTATATATTATCTACAAAGTGGTGTCCAAAATGACAACGCAATTTCATGCAACAATAATAATGTTAACAATAGGTATACTTAGTGACAAATATAATAATTATAATAATAATAATAATCTATTTTTAAGGTCACAACGAAGCCACACCAAATTGGTGTATGAGACCCCCTTGTTTTTAGGACAAGGGACCCCCCTCCGCCCAATGATTTGATTGGTAAAGTCTACGGAGGTATACATACCCTACCCCCTCTGGATTTGAACTTGTGACCTCTTAAGAGGAAACACATGTTCTTAACCATTAGGCCCACTCAGGCTGTATAAGGATTACAAATGCTTTGATCCAAGATAAGGAATGCAAAAGAGAAACATGTGTTAGAAGTTATGCACTTTTCGAAAACTACTCGGAAAGCACATAATTTTATGGGTAAATGACTAATAATGTGAAAATTGACGTTTTAACCAATCACAACCTTTCTAATGCCACTACATAATTTTGATCCATGGAACAACTCTATGAAATAACACACCTCCTCTGTATATTATTTTTATTGTATATATGCGCTAGTCATCTCATAGTATTCCAAACATAGAAACACTAGATTTAGGATTATCTAGAAATCTATTTAATCATATTTTTGAATTCTCAAGACAATATATGTGTCATCAATTGATCTCTTTGAATGCTCAATGTTCCAGCTGAAACACATGCATTTCAAAGTCCAACAAGTCAACTACTAGCTATGGAAAGTAATTCAATAACACCTCATAGTAGAGCATAATGAATGTAGATTATACCCCTAAGTTATACCATACACATAGAGTGTCAAAAATTACCTCTTACGTAGAAATCTTGATTCATTGGGAAACAATAATACTTGGAACAAAGTTGTGATAATTATAGCATGTAATTATGCAGTATATGTGATAGTGCATTCTACACTAGAAATAATACTAGCATATTATAACACAAACAAAATAGGCACATTTTGCTCCATAGTCATTAAACACTTCTAAAATGTTATGCAATGGATATCATATTTGCAAACAAGAAATTTTGACCCACCAAAAATGAAGGTACTCTAACTCGGTTAACTAAAAAAATGCAAACCATGAAATAATATACAATAGAGTAAAAACATCGCAGATGGCTTAGTTTGTTATTGGAAGCTCTAATTCACTTGCAATTGGCATATGCTATCCTATTCAAATTTAATACACAACCTACCTTGTTCCTTGTTTTAGTACATTCCATAGTTATGGGCATAGGATATGTTGATTAATTGGGTTGGTTTTCATTGATGTCAACCCTTGAAGAAAGTCCAGTAGCAAATTCCGGTAGCATAAAGGTTTGGGTAATGGACCCAAGTTTGTTTGATGGAAAATGGTATGAGTTTTGATATATTTGAAGGTAATACTATCCTAAATGGATAATACATGTCATGCTATTTCCGATGGTATGTGGAACGCCACATAACTCCTCACGGTTAGAGAGTTATGGCCATGTGAAGTTGGAGAACCCTCATGAGTCATCTAGAAGCCCCAAAATGTCAAAGTAGTCAACGTGTTTGAAAAGAAGAAATTATTCAAATAATAAAGTGAAGTGATGAGTGTACTACAAGTCAATGTGGATACAAAATAAATTATTTAAATAATAAAGTTAATGGAGAAATTACTAAGTGGACAAGTAGTTAAAAGTGGGGTTTCCCTAAAATAAGGAAAGTGGTTTAAGAGATCTTAGAAGGTAAATAATAAAGTGAAGTGATGAGTGTACTATAAGTCAAAGT